>ML551551.1:14181-28895 GCA_005239535.1 Nicotiana rustica
TGTCTGTGTCATCGGGGTAGCGTTGCTAAACAATATGATTCAAGAACAAACATGCATGATTTGTAAAAGCATAATGTCTAATTTTAAAATAATTTTGGGATGAACCGACGACCGTGACGTGGTTCAAGACATTGCAGCCTCTCATGCTATGGAATTTTGAGGGTCCTCCTAAAAATTCTGCCCCAATTTGGATGGGTGAATGCTTCTGATTGTTGCTCTTGCGGTGATCGGCTCTTCGTAATATTGAGGGTCCTCCTGAAAATACTGCCCCAGTTTCCAATAGCGGGAGAAAATGAATTATCTATTGAATTTTGACCGAACACATAGACCTTCCTACGTATCCCCTCTTAAACGGGAATTAGGTCAGGCGTAGTTCAATTTACATTATTGCGAAAGCATAAAGATTACACATAGTAGCGTTTGAACGCATCTGAATTGATTGGTTTTGGACAAACTTCTCCGTCCATTTCTGCAAGTATAGGTGCTCCTCTTGTGAGCACTTGGTGAACCATATACGGACCTTCACAGTTGGGAGAGAACTTGCCTTTGGCTTCGTCCTGATGTGGGAAGATTTTCTTTAACACCAACTATCCTGGTGTGAACTGTCTTGGCTTAACTTTCTAGTTGAAGGCTCTGGTCATTCTGTTCTGATAAAGTTGACCATGACAGACTACATTCATTTTCTTTCCGTCTATGAGGGCTAGTTGCTCATAACGGTTCTTTACCCATTATGCGTCGCTGAGCTCAGTTTCTTGTATGATCCTTAGGGAAGGAATTTCTACCTCAGCGGGAATAACAACCTCCGTACCATAAACCAGCATATAAGAAGTTTCCCTTGTTGATCCTCCTTAGTACCTTCTTGATGTTTTTGTTCGCGGCTTCTACAACTCCGTTCATATGAGGTCTATATGCTGTGGAATTCTTGTGTTTGATCTTGAAAGTCTCACACATAACTTTCATCAAGTCACTGTTGATATTGGAACCATTGTCGGTGATGATTTACTCTGGAACTCCAAACTGACAAACAATGCAGTCACGGACAAAGTCGGCCACGACTTTCTTAGTAACTGCTTTGTAAGAGTCTGCTTCGACCCATTTAGTGAGTATTCAATGGATACCAGAATGAGTATGTCTGTTGGAGGCGGCATGCTCGATTGGTCCAATAACATCCATGCCCCAGGCGGCAAACGGCTAGGGTGAGCTTGTTGCATTGAGCTCGTTTGGGGGTACCTTTCATATCTGCATTTCTCTGACAACGGTGGCATTTTCGGACATACTAGATGCAGTTCATTTCCATGGTCATCCAAAAGTAACTAGCTCAGAGTATCTTCTTTGCCAGAACAAAACCGTTCATATGTGGACCGCAGGTCCCAACATGAATTTCCTCTAGTAGTTTTGATTCTATTTTTGCGTCAACACACCTTAATAGTACCAAATCAGGAGTCCTCCTATACAGGATTCCTCCGTTGTGAAAGAAATTGTTGGACAACCTCAGAAGTGTGCGTTTCTGAGTGGAATTTGCAAGCTCTAGGTAACCTCCTTTTGCCAAATACTCCTTGATATCATGAAACCAAGGATTTCCATCTACTTCTTCTTCGACGTGGGCACAATAAGCTGGCTGATTATGGATTTTCACTGGGATGGGATCAATGAATGTTTTGTCTGGATTCTCAATCATAGAAGACAGAGTAGCCAATGCATCGGCGAACTCATTCTAAATTCTGGGGACGTGTCAAAATTCTATCTTCGTGAACCTCTTTCTCAATTCATGTACGTGATGTAGATACGGTAGTACTTTGCAATTCTTGGTTTCCCATTCTCCTTGTACCTGATGTACCAATAAATCTGAATCACCGATCACCAACAACTCTTGGACGTTCATGTCAATGGTCATGTTGAGCCCTAAGATACAGGCTTCATACTCTGCCATATTGTTGGTGCAGGGGAACCTGAGCTTGGTGGATACCAGATAATGCTGACCGATTTTCGATATTAAGACTGCTCCAATACCGACTCCATTGAAGTTTTCCTCTTCATCAAAGAACATCCTCCAACCGTCATAGGATTCTGCAATGTCTTCTCCCATGAATGATACCTCCTCATTGGGGAAATATGTCTTTAGGGGTTCGACTTCTCCGTCCACAGGATTCTCCACAAGGTGGTCGGACAGTGCCTGTCCCTTGACTGCTTTATGAGTTACATTAACGATGTCAAACTCGCTCAGCAGGATTTTCCACTTGGCCAGCTTGCCAGTGGGCATGAGCTTCTGAAATATGTACTTTAATGGATCCATCCTTGATATGAGATATGTGGTGTAGGCAGAGAAATAATTCCTTAGCTTTTGAGCGAACCAAGTCAAAGCATAGCAGGTGCGTTCCAGAAGAGAATACCGAGCCTCATACGGAGTAAATTTCTTGGTGAGATAGTAAATAGCTTATTCCTTTCTTCCTGTCTCATCATGCTGCCCCAAAATGCAGCCGAAGGCTCAATCTAATACGGCAAGGTAGAGTAACAGAGGTTTACCTGGATCAGGTGGTACCAAGACTGGCGGGGTTTACACGTATCTTTTAATTCTGTCAAAAGCCTTTTGGCACCCATCGGTCCATTTGGTTGCAGCGTCCTTCTTCAGCATCTTGAAGATTGGCTGACAAATAAATATAGGTTGTGCGATAAACCGGCTGATGTAATTAAGCCTCCCCAAGAAACTCATCACATCCTTCTTGTTCCTTGGCGGCGGTAGTTCTTGAATGGCCTTGACTTTTGATGGATCCAATTCTATTCCCCGGAGGCTCACAATAAACCCCAACAACTTCTCGGCTGGAACCCCGAATGCACACTTCGCGGGGTTCAACTTCAGATTGTATTTTCGCAACCTATTGAAGGACATCCTCTAATTCTCTATGTGGCCAGTGGCTTTCTTGGACTTGATAATAACATCATCAAAGTATACCTCAATTTCCTTGTTAATCATGTCGTGGAGGATAGTGGTCATGGCGCTCATATAAGTGGCCCCTGCGTTCTTCAGGCCAAATGGAATCATCTTATAACAATATACTCCCCACAATGTAATGAAAGATGTCTTCTCAGCATCTTCCCCATCCATCCAGATTTGATGATAACCAGCGAAGCAATCCACGAATGACTGTAGCCCATGCTTGGCGCAGTTGCCAATCCGGATGTGTATAGTGGGCAAGGGGAAGTCGTCTTTCGGACTGGCCCGGTTGAGATCCCGGTAGTCGACACAGACTCTGACCTTCCCGTCATTCTTCGACACATGCACAATGTTGGCTAACCATGTTGGGTACTCAACTACCCTAAGAACTTTGGCGTTGATCTGCTTGGTAACTTCTTCCTTGATTTTCAAACTCATGTCGGGTTTGAACTTTCTGAGCTTTTGCTTTACCGGTGGACACATCGGATGGTTGGAAGTTTGTGAGCCACAATAGACGTACTTAGACAAGTCATGTAATCATACGACTAGGCGAAGATGTTTTCATACTTCTTTAGAAACCTTGTGTATTCTTTCTTTTCTGACGATGACAAATGAATGTTTATCTTTGTTTCCTTGACGTTTTCTGAATTTCCCAGGTTGATAACCTTAGCCTCATCCAGGTTGGACTTAGGTCTGTTCTCAAAGTTTTCAACTTCTTTGACAATCCCGTCGGGTATATCATCTTTATCTGAATCGATGTCTGTTTGCTGCGTTGTCTCATTGCATGTCACAGTCATCGGCTCATCAAGACAAGTAATAGTGATGCTATATAGATAAAGTAATGAGAAAAACAGTAGTAATAAATAATAGAAACTAGAAAATGCTTTGATAAATTGAGTAATTGTTTTGAACATTGAGGATATTATTGCAGGAATTGAAAAATGCGGAAAGGAAAACTCATTTTAGTAAATAAGACAGTAAGTAATGCTTGTTTTGGCCTTGCTACCCCGAGGTTAGTCGGTCTTTGTTTGTCCTGATAGTACAGATTTTGAGGTATGTCCCTCTGCTTACAACCTGTATCGAAAGGCCTTCCTCCCCCTTCTCCTCGAGAACAACACAACAATCCATATCATCATCCTCTAGGAACAAATTCCTCAATGCAGCGAGTGCTTCCTCTTCGTCTGACCCATAAATAATGTCGTCCTGTTGGAAGGTCTGCTCCAGATGCAGTATCGGCTGCTCCAATAGGTAATAAGGATCGCGCCAGGGTGGCGATCAGTCGTTGTACTTTTTCCAAGTGTAGTCGTACCCCAGACTGAGAGTGGTTCCATGGCTTTTGATCTTGATAAGTTTGGAGATTCCTTTAAGATTCTTGCCGAGCCCTTTGCCAGGCTCGTACCCATTCCAGTTTAGTATACTCTCGATCTTTCTATACCACCATTTATCCTTGTCGATGGTATTGACCCATTCAATATGGTGGTAAGTTTCTCCAACCAACTTTCTTCTTCCTCCGATCACTGGAATAATCTAGCGATTGTAAATAGGGTTTCTACGTCACCATGAATAATCACCTCTTGGTGGTTCCACTCGAACTTCACTTCCTGATGTAGCGTTGATGCTACGGCCCCAGTAGCATGGATCCATGGTCGTCCCAATAACATATTATAGGATGCCGGTAGGTCTATCACTTGGAAATCTACCTCGAACCACGTCGGTCCCATCTGCAGGCATAGGCTTATCTCACCAATAGTGGACCTTTGAGATCCATCGAAAGATTTCACATTGATTTATCAATCCTTTATCTCATGCAGACCTCTACCCAATTTCTTGAGTGTTATCAACGGGCAAATATTAAGGCTGGATCCTCCATCGATCAAGATTCTGGTGATGAAATAATCTTCGCATTGCACAGTGATGTGCAATGCTTTGTTATAGCCCAATCCTTCAGGATGTAGCTCATCCTCATGGAAAGTGATCTTGTGACTTTCCAACACCTGGCCCACTATATTGGCTATTTCCCCACTAGTGATGTTGTTTGGTACATACGCTTCACTCAACACCTTCAACATAGCACTTCGGTGCGTCTCAAACTTCTGCAGCAAAGAGAGGATGGATATTTGTGCTGGCGTCTTGTTCAGCTGATCGATGACCAAATACTCCTTAGCATGTACTTTCCTCCAAAGGTCGTCCGGACCTATCTCAATAACGCGTGGCCTGTTGGAGGCCTATTTTCTTGATTCATCTAGATGTTGAAGCGTATAGACTTTACCAGTTCTTATCATACCCTGTGCTGCGACAACTTCCTCAGTTTTGACCTGGCCTTTCCTTCTTGCCTCAGCTGTATAGTCCCAAGGGATAGCATCGGTATAGAAGGGTGGCATAGTTTACATTACCACTGGAATTGGTGCGACATCCTTACTTCAAATGGAACATGTACCTTGGGTGGCAGGACTGCGACCTCAAATGGTGCGGGTCCATTTGCCGAAGATACAAACTCAACATCAATTGGTACTGGTGTCTTTGCGGGTGGCGCTGCTTCAAACTCAAGAGGTATGGACATATTTACCTCAGCATCCCCAGATGGTTGAATCTGGACTATGATCAGGTTGAGAGTGACTATTGGTTTCTTTGGGTCATCGCCTTCTACGATCAACCCGATTGATCCATCGGAATCCCAATCATATTCAATTTCAATCATATGGATACCTCCACCCTTATGGTCTGGAAAAGGGTTGTTGCGGACGTTCAGAGCGGACTACTTTGCCATAATGATTTTGTTATCAATCAGAGACTGTATCTTGTCTTTCAAAGAGCAGCATTCATTAATGGTGTGCCTTCTCATGTCGGAATGGTATGCACAAGCTTTGTTCGGGTTAACCCACTGAGAAGTGTTCTTAGGGGTGGCAGCAGAGATAGGGGTGACGTAACTGGCAGCTTTGAGTTTCTCATACAGCTGGTCAATGGGTTCAGCTATGGCGGTGTACTGTTTTTGAGGTCTGCGATCAAAATTAGGCCAACGTCTAGGGAAGTTTTGACGTGCAGGGGGTGATTGGTAATGGGATGGCTGGGAGTTATAAGTGTGGTAAACAGGGGCGGGTTGTGAGTTTCTAGGTGAAGTAGGTTGATATGTGGGCGGTGGAGATTGGTAGGTAGGTGGTTGATCTTGGTAAGAAGGTGGTGGAGCTTGGTAATTCAGGGTTGCCTGGTATGTGAGCGGGGGTGCTGGATAGACTTGGTATTTGAGTGGGGATTTGGCTCTTTGTTCAACCATTATAGCTCCCACGTCTCTTTTCTTAGACACACCACCGGACTCTAAAGCCTTGTTTGTAGCTTGCAAGGCTTCAAAATTTGTGACCATACCGCTCTTAATACCTTCTTCAATTTGCTCTCATAATTTGATAATGTCGGAGAATTTGTGATTCTCAATCATCATCATCCGTTCATAATACTGCGGGTCCTGGGCCCGAATAAAGAACTTGTTCATCTGCTCCTCTTCTAAAGTAGGTCAGATTTTAGCAGCTTCAGACCTCCAGCGAGTCGCATACTCACAAAAGGTCTCTGTGGGTTTCTTTATCAGATTCTGGTTATAGAACACGTCTGGTGCATTCTCTGTGTTGAATCTAAATATGTCCATAAAGTTAGAAGCCATACCTATCCAGTTTGACCATTTCTTGGGGTCTTGGCTGATGTACCAAGACAACGCATCTCCTTTCAAACATCTCATGGATAACTTCATGCGGATCCTTTCATTCTTTCCTACCCCAACCAGCTTCTCACAATAGGTCCTTAGATGGACCCTCGGATCACCAGTACCGTCAAACATTTTGAACTTCGGAGGTTTGTACCCCTCGAGAAGTTTGACATCACGTTGTATACAGAGGTCTTCATAATTCAACCCTTCGATTCCCTTGGTTCCTTCAACACCCTAAACTCGGCTGGTCAGCTTCCTTAGTTCCTCAGCCAGGTTCTTTATGATCATGTCCTTTTCATCCGACTCAGATGGGTATGGGATAGGTGGAGTGGAATGGGTCATGGTTTTCACATAGATGGGATTGTGGAAATGGTCCTTTGTGGGGTTCTGAGGTTCTGGGATAAGTAATGGAGTGTTGTTTGAAGTGTGACAAGTATTGCATTGTGTTGGGAGAGTTTGGTTCTTTGGCGGAGTGGCGTGATGGTGAAGTGCGGGATGATTCTGTTGTCTTGGGATATTTTGTGGAGGTGTATGGTTTTGAGTGTTTGGTACATTGACGTCTGGGATGTTGAGGGAAAATAACAGGTTAGACAGATTTTGAACCTGATCGAGCTCTTCTTGAAATTTCAGCAGTTTCTATTCCAGTGGTGACATGTTCTCATTAGGACCAGAATACCTCGACCGTCAGTGGCCTCTAGCCGTTCAACCACATTCTCCTTCCTGATGTCGATTCTTCCATCTTACTCTTGCCTTTGTTCTTGCCTTAAAGAGGAGTAGGTGGAGGGCCCTTGGATCTTGCGAGATAAGTTGATGATGCCAGAGTGTACGAACTAAACTTTGGGGAGGGTAATAATAAAATATAAAGGGAACAAAAACAAAAGGTAGCCAAGTCAGTGAGGATTATGAAAAAATATTGCAGTATTTAAACATATAATGCCTGAATGTAACGTGTATCCTAATTCGGGGACCTCTTTATGCCCGAGGTAGGCCTAGCGACAAGTTGACATGGAGAACTAAAGATGTTAAATGCCTCATTTTATTGATAAGGAAATAGACAAATCCCAAAACGAAAAAAATAAAGGTCACTAATGGCCATTGGCCTCATTACATTGACATAAAAATAAAGACACTCTTATTTATTTGGTCCTCGAAGGACCTTCCCCAGATTCGACATTCCTGCTTCCCTCGAACAACTTTCCTAGCTTGCGAAGTCCCAGCAACAGGTATGCTCTAGCGATATGTCCTCCTTCGGTTCCTTCAGCCCTTTGCGAGTCTTCGATCCTTTTGATGAATTTCTCCTCTAGCTCGACTATACCTCGTTCTAAGTATCCTAACCTCTTTTTGGTGCTGACGGCCATGTCTTTCCACTCCTCGATTAGCTTCTTGTTAGACTCATGTTTTTTTCGGTGATCATCCTCACATTCGCTGATCCTTTTGTGCAGCTGGTTGACCTTGACTTGTGCTTCGGCCCTTTCATCTATAACCATGTGGCCTTGGACGTACCCTGGCTTGCTCTGACCACTCAGATCCTCTTCTAACCAACCAAGATAGAAAAGGGTACAACCGGCATGATACCTGTCTGGCTCGGTGGTGTCTTTCTCAAGTATAATCTTGCAGTGCCATAGGTGCTGAGCTTGGCACTTGTGAGGACTGTCATCATTTTGATAGTCTCCTCGAAGATGGCTCATTTTCTCGACCCTATGTATGACTTGCTTCCTACCTGCTTGCCTCATAACTCGGAGAGAGATGTAAGGGTATGTCCCCCTTAAACCAATCAGTATCAGAAATGATGCATCTCGAGATCGAATGATTAACTCATCTATCGGAAACCACTCAAACATCCATTGGACATGTTCTTCGGTCAAGTTACCAAAGAGCTCAACCCATCCTTCGGAATTCTCAGGCTGAGAAAACATGTCGGGGATATAGTTCATTCATTTCGGGTGATGGAAAAAGATGTGGTCATCCCAAATTTGTCGATGAATGTATTCACCTCTTTGGAGATGTTCCATGACCCAGAGTTGAAGTAATAAATTGCAACCTTCAAATATTTTTGCTCCTCGTTGACATATTTCCAAGGCCCGATATATGTCTGCAATGATCATGAGCACGATGTTGAAGTCTTTCCCATCAATCCCTTCCATTAATGTCTTAGTTACCATGGCCAGTCAGGTAAGGATTCTCTCCTTCTTCATCGGGAACACGATCAAACCCAAAAAGCAAACCATGAAGACGAACACTCGGCGATGAATGTGTCCCAGGGAGGTGATAGAAAATTCGTCATTGTAGGTACGGTATGATTTGCTGCGGGCGTACCTCTCGTACATATAGTCAAAAAGAATTTACGACTCCTTCAAGCATACCAGTTTTGCATTCTTCATCTGACCTATCATCTTAAGGAAACCTTTGCCTGCGCGGTTCTCAGGCATAAGCAACCCTGGGGTTTCACACACTAGGCCAGCCAGTCCTCCTATCTCTTCTATCAAAAGCGTCATTTCGATGTTCCCAAAGCAGAACACAGACCTCTCACAATCCCGAAAGAAAGTAGCAGCCTCTATTATCATTTTGTTAGGCTTGATTTCTAGGAGAGGTGGTAGGTTGCCCAGGTGTTTCCTGACGATAGCTTTGTTGCTAGAGTGTAGATCTTCCCACCAACTCAGCAGTCTTGGGTGGATAGTGGTGACCATGCCGAATCTGGGAACTTCATGCCTCATGTTTCTGCAAGACAAATAAGGTTAGGCCCTTAACCCCTCCAGACTCGACTATTTAATATCAATAATTAGCAGGAAGCATTTAGTTCTCCAAATAAATGCACATAATGTGATGCTGTCCGTTTGGGTTTAGGGAAACCCGTGGACTTTTGGATACGGCTGTCTTAAAAGCTATCGTGCAGACGACACTTTAGCTTGACTTGGTTTGACCATGATGCATGCAATCACTACAATAGAGTAAGGTTTCTATGGGGTTTTAGACTGGTACCGTTGAGCGGACAACTCAAGAGGGAAAGGCACGGAACCGTCGCCTGCACCACTGATCGACTAGTTTTACAGTAAATAAGCCTTTCAAAATTTAGGGGATAATAATATAGGAAGAAAGCAACCACTCATCAAGCGTTACTATAGTATTTTGTTTGGCACGAGTGGAGTATGAATGTTGAGCATTATTATGCAATAATAAGCATTAAAACAAACTGTCATGTATTTGCACGTTAAGGAAAAGCGGTAAATACAACAGTTTCGATTTAAAGCAGTTACAAAGGAAAACAAAGAAACATGTTAGTTTCATTTTGGGGAAAAGTAAGTACTCGAATGAAATAAACAAGTAATCGTACATAGAAAGGAAGGAGAAAGGGTGCAAGTATTTAAACAAAGCAAAGATGCAAATTCACAAAACAATTTGAAATGGTAAAAGCCTATATTCCCCAACAGAGTCGCCATGCTGTCGCGCCCCCTTTTCTTCTAGCAAAATCGAGGTTTCGACATTTGGGTTAAGACAACTCTTTCGTTTTGGGAAAGGGGTTTGTGTTTTTGGAGAGTCGCCACCTAACGATTTTAACGGTGCGTTATGGCACCTAAGGGGTTCATTTACAATTATGTTGCTAGCCAGAGATAGGGTAAGGGCTTGAAATTATTCCAAGGGGAAGGTGTTAGGCACCCCTCAGGATCCACAAGTGTGGTTCCCAGCCAAATGGTTTTTGTGAATTTACACAATTAAACTAGTAACAAGTAAGGGTTCAAGTAAGAGGGGATTTTAAGTATTAAGCAAGCAAGTGTTTGGAAAACAATTATAAAATGACTAAGTTTTGGAAAAGAGTTATAATCTAACATTTAAAGGAAGGGATGTCCTAGGTTTGAAATAATATGGATCGCATCAAAGAAATACCTGGTATGACACTCCTCAGAGAGGGGCTACACGTGGTATTAGCGCATCGGTCATCATATCCATAATCTACCCTTTCCCACCCCGTGAAGGTAATTAAAGCGCGTGTTGATCACGAACTCTATTGCGTGCTATTACCTGTCCCATCTTATCAGTCCCGGAGGAGGTTAGGACTACTATCCTAAAGGGAGGTACTAGGCGGACCCTCAGGTTTAAAAGTAAAATTCTAAAGCGACAAGTAAAGAACATATAGGACTGCAGTAAATGGGAAACACATAGGAGCACATAAAAGGCTCAGATTTACCTCCGCAAATAATGCATATAATTAGCACGACTCAAACACATATGAGGGAAGTATTGTTAATTAAGATCCTAAGACATGGTGTCTAGGTGAATTCAGAGGATAAACAAACATGTAATTTTGTCATTACTTTAAATCAATAATCAGTTTGCCTACTGATTGAAAAGAACCTGTTAGCATTAAGCAATACACACAAGAGAGGCAGACTTCCAGTTTTAGAAATTTAATCCTCTAGGGCTTGCCTAGGCAGGGGACAATGTATCAGAATTATTAGAGAAATTGTTGCAGATTGTTACCTAAACATGCTGTTCTAGGTGATGTAAATCTGAGAATGCAAAGTCAATTACCAATTTCTATTATAAGCATATATGATGAACGTAATGTAAATTTTTTTTATATCTTTTATAAATCAGCAGTTTAAACTTAAGAGAATCTGTTTAAATGCAAACGAAACCTAGAGCATTGTATTTAACATACATATAGAAATGCAAGAGTAACAAATTTATGTTGATTTTATCATCCTAAGAGCAGGAGTACTAAGTGATGGGCATGAGCATAAATTAGAGGCATGTTGTACGTTAAAGCAGTAGACATGACATCCTTAAGGACATGATATCTAGTGCATGCTTGACATAGTATGCAAAAGTGACAAGTTCATTAATTATTCACCTAAGACATGATTTCTATGTGAAACATGGTGAAGTACAAATTTGTTAATACTCATTTGAGATAGGATTCAGTTTTAGAATGCCTGAATATAATCACATGGCAACATTTTATTGTTATTATTGAACAGACAGTGGCATAACAGTGCAGAAAACAGGTTCATGAAATCCTAATAGCATGATTTCTAATGCACACATTAGGAATGTAAAGCTAAGCATGGATTCTAGCCATCTATATCTATGGCATGCATAGTTATCCATTTTTCCCTTTTTACTAGCTGTCCCCAAGAGTTGTTTACAACTTATTATAGGCCAATGAATAGATTACATAAATGAAATAGAAAATAAGAAGCTATTCTATAGGGAGCCACAGATAGGACCAAGTGTTCCAAACCTCATTGCCATATGGTACTTCACAGCCTTTCATAATCCGGGTGTGTCAAAGTTCCCTAAGGACCCAAGGCTTCCCGGGCAATGCTCAAACCCAGATTTAGTAACCCAGAATTAGACATGTGCAGTGTGGAAATGCCAGCCTCTATGTGTCAGAGTTCAGAGGGAGCTCAGGGGTCCCAAAGGAGTGCTCACACTGAGGGGGCAGAGCCTATGGTCTAAGAATAAAGTGAAGTGCAAGAGATGATTTGGAAAAGAGTTTAGTTAAAAGAACCTTTCTAAAGAATAGTTTATTTGAAATAGTTTGCAAGTGAGTAGTTTAGGAAAAACAATTTTAGAATCAATCAACCAACACTAAACAACACATAGTGCATAGAGGCAATACAGACAATGGAACAGGGAATGGGGATATGTAGAAAACAAGTTAGGATACCATAGTATTACAACATGTACAAAGCTCAGTCAGACATAGTTTGCCACAAAAGGTTCATGCCAGGGGCTTAAACGAAATCAAATTGAGGGAGTACTGGGGAGATGGCAGCATGCAAAACACATAATTACACATAGGTTCAGAAAGGGTCATGTGTTCAAGATTACATGGAGACTAGGTGAAACATAGTGCAACTGTAGTATACTAGGGATCACAGGAGACATAAGCAAAATTACGTTGGAAAATGCAAGAGGCTGTGCATACGCTGAGGCTAAAGAAAAAAGTACTTAGAACTAGAAACAACAGAGTATACCCACTAGTTGCAGATAGGACATCAGAACCATAAGTAGAAGCATATTAAGAATAGTATAAACTGAAATACCCAAAGAAACTTATTATTTTGAAGCTTAAACATAAATTGAAGACATACCAGTTGGAAGGATAGCAGGTATAGAATGAAGAGTAAGAAAGTATGTTAACTAGTCTTGGCTTTTAGCCGACTAGTAGCAAGCAAGCAATCAAGAGAAGAAGTGTGTGTCTGTGAGTAAGAGAGAGTTTGAACAATATACCTGTTCGTGTCTCTTAATGAAAGAGTAGTGTGTATATATATAGTTTGAAAGATAGGTGGCAAATAAGGTAACAAATAACAGTTCAGCAAATTATGGAAGTGCGCATCAATTATAATCACATTAATATCAGTACTCCCTTTAATTAAGGAGTCAATATTCAAACAGATACAAAGATATATAAGGAAAGGAAATCATATAAACTGATGGTACAAACATAGGGAAGTATATGGTACATAAGTAAGACCAAGTTCAGAATCTTATTTAAGGAAATTATATGTGTATTAACTTGACAGCAATATTGGTACGAGAATGAAGCAGGGAATAATTTAAAATTGGGAAATCAGCAAGGGGATCCTCGAGTGAGGTCCTAACTATGGGAAATCAACACTGACCAAAGGAAAATACCACACAAGGGAATCATTGCAGCACATATAGGAATAGTACAGAACAATCAAGACTAAATTCAGCATTGCCCCAATTAAGGAAACAACATAAGAATTCGTGTGATAGCATATTCAGCAAAATAAGGCAAGGAAATAATTTATATTAAGATCATTAATGTATTACCATAGGAGATCAGTGGAGGACACTAATCCTAGGGAATCAGGGATTCGAATAGGAATAGCATCAATTAAAGGAAATTAGCAGATGATAAGCAAGAAGTCAGGCAACCCTAGTAACGAAGACATATGAGATTAGGGATTCTCATGGACTATAGGGTAAATAGTAAGATAAACGAGAAAGCTAGACAAATCAAAAACATAGATGAATAACATTGGGTAAAACATCAGTGGATCACAAAGCTCATGGAACACAGACATATATGCAAATAATATTATCACAGACAAAATCAGGGACTTAGGGTTTAGGACTAGAAATTAGGGGTTTCAACACAACAACTTAGACAAGAGCGAGAAACCTAAATAAATTGCTAAAACACAGTAGGAATCATAGAATGACACTAAAAATATAGGAAAATCGTTTCAGAAAAGGGTCATAAAACCCTAGCTTTGAAAACAAAGAGTCACTTTAGAGAATAATTAGAGAGTTATTGAGGAAAACAACGAGATAGCTTAAAACTTACACAGATCTATCATAGATCTATTAGAATCGGGGCGTTTGAGCACTAGGGTTTAAAAGAGAACCCATAAAGATAAGAAAATTTTCAAAAATGTTACAGGAGAATGGTGAGCACAGGCCCAGGGGGTAGGATAGTTAACCCAGGTCTCTTGATGGCCTTAGAGATGGAAAACACCGGTTTAAAATGACCATAGATGGTCTGAGGATGAGTATTCCAAGGCCTCTAGTGGAGAGGTCGCCGGAGAAGACGAAGGGACTCATCGGAGCAAGGGAAGAGACTGGAAGTCTCTAGAGAGTCAAGAGTTATAGAGAGTGAGTAGAGAGATGAGAGACGAGTGAAAATGAGGGGGTCGAGGGGGTTAGTCTAGGTTTAATTATGGTAATACTAACATGGGTCGTTGATTTAGATTGATCAACGACTCAGATTAGTCGCGGGGATGGACGGGTATGAATCTGGTTTGGGATGGGGCTAACTGGGTTAATTAAATCAGGTGGGTTAGATTTAATCTAGGTTACTTATGTTTTAAATAAAAATGGCTATTAAATAGCCATCAAAACAAATACATAATTAATAAAAATAACTAATAATTATACAAAATGGAATTAATGCTATATAGATGAAAATTAAGGTAATTATCTAATATTAAAATGACTGATTATCGAATTAAAATAGCATAAATTCCCAATTAGGCTATAATTGCAAAATTGCTGTAATTATAGCTAAATAATGCCAAATTGGCTAATTTGTGAAATAATCAGATCCTAATAGGATTAAAA
>ML551551.1:29361-40533 GCA_005239535.1 Nicotiana rustica
TAGATAGATGAGAGACGAGTGAAAATGAGGGGGGGGGGGTAGGTCATATGATTAATTATGGTAACTAATAATCTGGTGATAAAAATATAGAAAATTATGGAAAAATACCAATTATTATAAAGAGTGATTTTGAAGGTATATATGCAAGTTTGAGAATAATTTGAGGGAAAATTAGGTATCAACACTACCATCCAAGCTATGAGCAATGGATCATTCCTCAGAAATTGGACTATCAGACCATCCACGGCCCGACGAGTCTCGGGGTAGCAAGGTTGAAGAACACTGTTTATTCTGTTTGCTAAGACAATGATTTCTTTTTTCACATTGTTTGTTTTAAATAAAATTTCCAGTGTTCCAAACGTTGTTTAAACTATTGAAAATCGCTTTTATATTTCAATGAATCGATATTTATTATTACCATTTTTCTCTCATATCTTTATCTATACAACATTACCATTTCCTGTTTTGATGAACTGACGACTGTGACATGTAATGAGACTACGCAACAAAGGGATAGTGATTCAAAGGAAGAAGAAGTCATACCTGAGGAACTTGTCAGAGAAGTAGAAGATTTTGAGAACAAGACTAAGTCCAACCTGGACAAAACTGAAGTAATTAACTTGGAAAATTCTGAAACTGTCAAGGAAACCCGTATCAGCATCCATTTATCGCCGTCAGAGAAAGAAGAGTACACACAATTCCTGATGGAATATGAGAACATATTTGCATTGTCATACGATGATATGACCGGATTAAGTACATCTATCATTTCTCACAAGTTTCCCGCCAATCCAATGTGTCCACCAGTGAAGCAGAAACTCCAGAAATTTAAGCCTGATATGAGTCTGAAAATCGAGGAGGAGGTCACTAAACAAATCAACGCCAAGGTCCTCATAGTGGTTATACCCAACTTGGCTAGCCAACATTGTGCCAGTTCCAAAGAAGGATGGAAAGGTCAGGGTTTGCGTCAATTACCGGGATATCAACCGAGCCAGTCCAAAGGGAGATTTCCCCCTTCCAAACATACACATCCTAATCGATAATTGTGCCAAACATGAACTCCAATCATTTGTGGATTGTTTCGCCGGTTACCATCAGGTCTGGATGGACGAAGAGGACGCAGAGAAAACAACTTTCATTACACCCTAGGGGGTATACTATTACAAGATGATGTCGTTTGGTTTGAAGAATGATGGGACCACATATATGAGGTCTATGCCTATTATCTTTCATGACATGATACATAAGGAGATCGAGGTGTATGTGGACGACATCATCATCAAGTCCAAGAAAGACACATATCATATAGCAGATTTGAGGAAGTTTTTTGACAAATTGCGGAAATACAATCTGAAACTAAACCCTACAAAGTGTGCATTCGGGTTTCCTACTGGTAAGTTGCTTAGGTTCATCGTCAGCCGCCGAGGGATAGAACTGGATCCATCAAAACTAAAATCCATCCAGGAGCTACCACCACCAAAGAGTAATAAGGATGTAATGAGTTTTCTAGGACGGCTAAATTACATCAGCCGGTTCATAGCCCAATCCACAGTCATATGTAAACCAATCTTCAAGATGTTAAAGAAAGACGTTGCAACTAGTTTGATCGAGGATTGTAAAAAGGCCTTCGATAAGATCAAGGAGTACCTATCAACACCACCATTCTTGGTCGCGCCAAAGCCAGGTAGACCCTTGTTACTTTACCTTGCAGTACTAGATGGAGACTTCGACTGCGTTCTGGGGCAGCAGGACGAGACATGAAGAAAGGAACAAGCTATCTATTACCTGAGTAAGAAGTTCACCCCGTATGAGGCGCGGTAATCTCTGTTGGAATATACCTGTTGCACTCTGACATGGATAGCTAAAAAGCTGAGGTACTACTTCTGTGCTTACACACCATACCTCATATAGAGAATGGATCCCTTATTGTATATCTTTTAGAAACCCATGCCCACTGACAGGCTGACTAAGTTGAAAATCCTGCTGAGTGAGTTCGATATTGTTTATGTGACTCAAAAAGCAGTCAAGGGACAAGCACTAGCATCTTGCTGAAAATCCTGTGGGAGGAGAATAAGAACCTCGAAAATGTATTTTCCCGATGAAGAGGTACTATTCATAGGAGAAGACATTGCTGAATCCTATGACAGTTGGAGGATGTTCTTTGACGGAGCGAAAAATTTCAAGGGAGTCGGCATTTGAGCTGTCTTGATATGGAAAACTGGCCAACACTATCCGGTATCTCTAAACTCAGATTTCCCTGCACCAAAAATATGGCAGAGTATAAATCCTACATCCTAGGGCTCAACATGGCCAACTACATGAATATTCAGGAGCTGCTGGTTATTGGTGATTCAGAATTGCTTATACACCAAGTACAAGGAAAATGGGCCACCAAGAATTCCAAGATACTTCCATATCTGCACCATGTGCAGGAATTGAGAAAGAGGTTCACAAAGACAGAGTTTTGGCATGTTCCCAAGATTCAGAATGAGTTTGCCAAAGCATTGGCCACTTTGTCATCAATGACACAACATCCAGACAAGAGCTTCAATGATCATATCCCAATAAGGATCCATGGCCAGCCGACATATTGTGCTCATGTTGAAGAGGAAACATACGGGAAGCCCTGGTTCCACAATATTAAGGAATACTTGGCAAAAAGAGAATACTCGAAGCATGCAAATCATACCCAGAAGCGTACGCTTCAGAGGTTATCCAAGAGTTTCTTCCACAGCGGAGGAACCCTATACATAAGGACTCCTAAGAGCTTCATTGATCATATCCCAGTACGGATCCATGGCTAGCCGGCATATTGTGCTCATGTTGAAGAGGAAACATACGGGAAGCCCTGGTTCCACAATATTAAGGAATACTTGGCAAAAAGAGAATACTCAAAGCATGCAAATCATACCAAGAAGCGTACGCTTCGGAGGTTATCTAAGAGTTTCTTCCACAGTGGAGGAACCCTATACATAAGGACTCCTAATTTCGGATTACTGAGATGTGTCGACGCACAGGAAGCTTCCAAACTACTTAAGGATACATGTTGGGACCTGCGGCCCGCATATGAATGGAGTTGTCTTGCCCAAGCAGATACTCAGGGTCGGTTTTTTCTGGATGACCATGGAGGCCGATTGCATCTAGTAAGTCCGGATATGCTACCGATGTCAAGTACATGCAGATATGATAAAAACACCTCCAATGTCACGATCCCAAATCCTAATTTAGGTCGCGATGGCGCCCAACAACGGGGTTAGGCAATCCAACATGAATTACACTAGGTGTTACCCTTCCCATTTGATTAAACAAGTCAATATTTACCAGTTTAAGACAATTAAACATGATGATAACTTGATATGAAAATAAAACCATAACAATACATGGCCAAAATAAAGCATATGTATGAATATATAGCCCGAAACCCAAATATACACTACGTGTGTGCCAGGAACTAATGTCACGAGTGTCACGGGCAACTAGCGGAATATAAAAGATACATATATATATACAAATCCACAGTCTGGATGAAATAGACGGGGAAAATAACAAAGGAACTCCAGGTTGCTGCTAGGAGGTCGTCAGGAAGAGCAGCTCACCGTGAAGTCTAATCACACAAATCAGTATCCAGCACCGGCCTGATAATCGGATGTACCAGCCACCAGACCTGTACAATCCAGTACAGAAGAAGAAGAAGTGCAGCATGAGTACATAAATAAATATGTACCGAGTGAGTATCCCGTCTAAACTCGAATGAGTAGTGACGAGAGGTCGACTAAATACTCACTAAGGTCCAGCAATATAATATAAAAAGAGATATGGCTAAAGCAGTAGGCATGTGAAGCAGAAATTAACAAGTATACAAGCAAATAATGTAATCCAAGTAGCAACTGAAAATGAACTGCAAGGGCCAAACCTCCATTTACACAATACCTGTCAATCCCACTATGTGAGACTCAGACTCAAGTGATAATACAATACCATAACAAGACAACCGACTGGAGTCATAAGGGTGGTCATAAGGACTGAGGTCATAAGCTACCCACAATCGCGAATCATACATGCGACTCGTGTGCTGACTCAAAAATGATAAGCTCCCCATGATCGCGAATCTTACCTGCGACTCGTGTGCTGACTCGATAATGATAAGCTACCCACGATCGCGAATCTTACCTGCGACTCGTGTGCTGACTCGATAGGGATAAGCTCCCCACGATCGCGAATCTTACATGTGACTCATGTGCTGACTCGATAATGATAAATGCATATTCATATATATAGGCTTATGTGTGTACCGACTCAACGGTGAACCCAACAGGACCGTACCAATACCGCTGTAGCCAACCGGAATTAAATTCATAATATTTCACCTTTCCATGTCATCTCAATAACAATCACAACTTACATTACATACAAAGTACAAATAAGGCACATAAAGGCATGCTCGTGAGTCCTAAAGCTACCCGACATAGCAATATAGTCGCCACATACGGACTCTCGTCACTTGGTTCGTACGCGGCCCCCACAACATGTATACTTAACAAATAAGGAACCTATGGGGACATTTCCCCCTTACGAGGTTGGAAAGGAGACTCACCTCGTGACAAAATCACCCCTCGGATCAAGGATGTGCCTGAATCTCCGAAATCTACCCTCGCCGGCTCACAACTAGCCAAATATAGCGTAATTGAATCAATTTAAGTTCAAAGAAGAAGAATTAACCAATAAACCCAAAATTAGGCATTCTTGAAGGATTTTGGAATTTCGACCCCCGGCCCACACGTTCGAATTTCGAGAATTCTCGAAGGAATAACTTACCCGAAGCTTAAGGATCATAATTATGTGATTTATACTTGAATTCACAACGAGAATTGAATAGTTCACCAAATTCCCAAAAATCCCATTTACTACTCAAAACCTAGATTTTTCTATGATTGAGTAGTTAATTCCCTTGACAATTCATGAATTAAACTAGTAAAATAGAGTGGAATTACTTACCTCTACTGGAAGTGGGTCGAGGAATAGTTTTCTCAAGCTTTTAGAACCCTTAAATGGAGGTTGGAATGAGTTTGAGTGAAGAAAACCCGAGTTTTGACATCTAAATACAGGCTGCCTATAGGGGTTTCCGCACCTACGACCCTGGGACCGCACCTGCGAGGAAATGGCCGCACCTGCGGAAAATGGTCGGGGGAGCTAGGTTCGCACCTGCGGAGTTGGGGGCCGCACATGCAGTCTCACTCCTGCGGAAAATGGTCCTCACCTGCGGAAGTTGCGTATTTGTGAGGCTGGAACTGCAGGAGCGGTACCGCACCCGCGGCTGGGCAACCGCACCTACAGTGACACCAGCTACAGCTGCACCACCAGTGTTTTGACCTAGTTTTTGGATTCGTGTAGTGTCCGGGAGGCACCTGGGTCAACCCGAGCCCCCGTCTAAATATACCTACAAGTCCCAAATCATTATACAAACTTGCTCGAGCCCATGGAACACTCAAAACAACGCAAAAACTCGAAATCACATCCCAAAACCACTGAATTCATAACTTAAGACTTTCAAACTCTAGATTTCTATTACAATGCGCCGAACCGACCTATGCAACTCGGAATGACTTCAAATTTTGCAGACAAGTCATAAATGACGATACGAAACTATTCCTGATCCCTAAATTACATTCGGACCTCGATAGCAGAAAATCACGTTCCAATCCAAATTTCAAACTTAAGGAAATCCTGATTACCATTTCGCGCCGAAATGCTCCCGGGTCATCGAAAACCCGAGCCGAACATACGCCTAAGTTCGAAATTATCATACGAAGCTACAGGAGCTGTCACAAATCGATTCCGAGGTCATTTTCTCAAAATGTTGACCGAAGTCAAACTTGGCCAAATAGGCCAACCTTAAGGAACCAAGTGTTCCTAAATCACTCAAACCATTCTCGAATCCCGAACCACCCGTCCCCTCAAGTCATAAAGAATGAATAGCCTCTATGGAAGGTTTCAATTAGGGGAACGGGATCCTAGTACACCAAATGATCGGTCGGGTCGTTACATCCAAATGAGCTCAATGCAACTAGCTCACCTTGGCCATTCGCCGCTTGGGGAATGAATTTCATTGGTCCAATCGAGACCACCGCCTCCAATGGGCACCGATTCTTCTTGGTAGCTATTGATTACTTCAACAAATGGGTCAAAGCGGCATCTTACAAAGCAGTGACTAAGAATGTCGGGGCAGAATTTGTCCGCGGCGGGATTGTTTGTCGGTTCAGAGTCACATAACCAATCATTACCTACACTGCCTCCAACCTCAACAGTGATCTGATGAAGGCCATGTGTGAGACTTTCAAAATCAAGCACAAGAATTCCACAGCCTATAGACCTCAGATGAACGGATCTGTAAAAGCCACCAACAAGAATATCAAGAAGATACTAAGAAAGATGGTAGAAAATCACAAGCAACGGCACGAAAAGCTACCATTTGCTTTTCTGGGACAGCACCACAATCCGCACATCAACTGGGGCAACCCCTTACCTACTGGTTTATGGTACAGAAGTTGATATTCCTGCCGAAGTAGAGACTCCTTCTTCGAGAATCATACAAGAAGTTGAGCTTAATGACATGGAATGGATAAAGAGTCGTTATTACCAGCTAGCCCTCATAGACAGAAAAAGGATGAACGCATTATGTCATGGGAAACTCTACCAGAATAGAATGTCCAGATCCTTCAGCAAAAGGGTCAAGCCGAGGCAGTTCACACCGGGACAGCTGGTATTGAAGAAGATTTTTCCGCATCAGGATGAATCCAAAGGGAAATTCTCTCCTAATTGGCAAGGCTCTTTGATAGTTCAAAGAGTACTGACAGGAGGAGCTCTCATAGTTGCAGAAATGGACGGATAAGTCTGGCCAAAGACAATTAACTCATATGCAATCAAGCGATACTATGTGTAACTCTTTAAGAGGGGATACATAGGCAATCATGTGGCTTTGGTCATAATTAGATAAAAATATTATTCCCCCCCCCCCAATCAGAAAATTGGGCAGAATTTTGAGGAGTACCTTCAACATTCTGCCNGACAGGAGGAGCTCTCATAGTTGCAGAAATGGACGGATAAGTCTGGCCAAAGACAATTAACTCATATGCAATCAAGCGATACTATGTGTAACTCTTTAAGAGGGGATACATAGGCAATCATGTGGCTTTGGTCATAATTAGATAAAAATATTATTCCCCCCCCCCCAATCAGAAAATTGGGCAGAATTTTGAGGAGTACCTTCAACATTCCGAATCAAGTTCAGCCAATCGCAACATGTACAACTGTCAGAGACGTCTATCCATCTAACTAGGGCAGAATTTTGAGGAAAGGTTGCGATGTTTATCCATCAAAGACATTTATCCGTCTACTATCAAAATTTCATTGCAGGAAAGGTTGCGATGTCTCGGATTGTGTCACAGTCACTGGTTCATCTATCCAAACGCCTAATATATATATTTTTTACTATGTCTTCGAAAACTATGCATGCTTGCTTGAGAAATAACTCTGTTTAGCAAACTCTACCCCCAATGATTTGAACATGATCTTCAATCCAAGCAAAGCAAGTCTAGCAAGCCGACGGAGATACGAACCGACCTCCCCCTTTAAAGAACTCACGATTTTTCTTTGGTTGCAGGAGCAAAAAATATACATGCCTCGAAGTCACATTCTTCATAACAACCGCGATACTAAAGTCTTCTACCAGCTAAGAAAACTCTGCTATCATATGCTATTTGCTATTTATTCTATTCATTTGCATGAGACTAAGATCTGTCTCCATATCTACATAAGGCTAAGCTCTACCTTCATCTTGCATGGGACTAATCCCTATCCCGCATCTGGATAAGGTTAAGCTCTACCTCCACACTTGCATTAGGCTAAGCCCTGCCTCTACATCTGCATAAGGCTAAGCCCTGCCTCCATATCTGCACAAGGCTAAGCACTGCCTTCATCTACATGGGACTAAGCCCTGTACCACATCTTGCATGAGGCAAAGCCCTGCCTCCATACATGCATAAGGCTAAGCTCTGCCTTCATCTTACATCAGACTAAGCCCTATCCCACATCTCACATGAGACTAAGCTCTGTCTCCATCTGCATGAGGCTAAGCCCTGCCTCCACATCTTTCATGAGGTTAAGCTCTAACTCCAACATTTGCATAAGTCTAAGCTTTGGCTTCCACTTGCATAGGACTAAGCCTTGTCCCGCATCTTGCATGAGACTAAGCTCTGCCTCCGATTTACATTCTTTCGCTGAGACTAAGCGTTGTCTCTCCGACACTTTCTATTTGCTTTCCTTTCGGGCTAAGTTCGACCCTCAACTTCACAAGACTAAGCCCTTATCTTGTTGACATCATATTATTGTATCTCATGGGCTGAAATATCGCCAACCTGTCTAAAGGCGTCGTAGTCTAAACGCATCATCCTTATAGCCAGAAGACACCATGTCATGGCCTGAGGATCTCTCAAATTTGCATATCATTATTCAAAGGCGTCATGGTTCGGAGCCACCATCTTCATGGCCCGAGAATATAATTTCATAGCCTGCAAATCTCTCACTGAGCAAATCATGGCCCATGACATCATGGTCTAAGGATGTCATCCTCAACCGTCCGAAGACGACTTTCATGGTCTGGAGGGAATCCACATCATGTTTAAATTTCCACAAAAATATATGCTCGTAGTATCTCTCTATTTGCAGGTGACCTGGTGAGCAACCGCTATCCCAGCAGGAGCTATCTCGCTCTAGTTCCTTCAACTATCTCAAACTTGACCGCTCGCCGTAACCATTCTTTCAGTTATCCCGAGTTCCGTGTCCCTTCTAACGATGACTTCATCGGTATATTTCGTCGATGAATCCAGAACTACACACGACCCGATTTGTGTATAACCAGGGATATGTAGGCAGCTCAGAAGCTAGAGTGCGGCCTAAATTTCTCAAATTATCTCGCTCGGTCAAAATTGGCCATCATATCTTTACCCGACAACTCTTTCATCCTTTCCGGGTTAAGAGAGGCAGCTGTTGATACCCAATTTTTCCCTATAATATTTTTCAAATGCATATATACCCTTAAACAACACATTAGCATCAATTGGCATTTTTTCATAATTGCTATGTTTTTTAAATTAATTTGCCCTAGCATTTTATTTTATATAAATAATTACAAAATTGCGTCACAAATGATTTTAAAATATTTTTGATTTAATATTACTATTTATGGTCCTATTAAGTTCAAATTATTTCATAAATGGTCAGATGTACCCTTTTTGGTTACAATTGAAATAACTTTGCAATTATAGCCCATGCATACATTATCGCATTATTTTACCAGAAAATGGTCCATTGTATTTTTAAAATGTTGAATAATTATTTTAAAACATTTCTATGCATGAAAAATACTTTTATAATAAGTTAGTTATTTTATAAATTAATTTTTATTCAATTATTTGGCTATTTAATAAATAGCCCCCTTTGTTTTCAATTTTAATCCAAGAGACCAGCCCAAGACCCCTTATAATTTGGCCCAACTCCTTAAGCCCAAAACATAACCTACCCGACCCAATACCTTGGCTAATCCTGAATGTTGATCACTTTTGATCAACGGTCAAGATTTCGCCTACCATAATTAAACCTAATGCCCCCCCCAAAACCATCTCATTTCTCTCCTCTCCCCGTCATCCCCTTTCTTCTCTCTTAAACACTCTCTATCTAAACCCTAATCTTCAAGCGTCGTCACCGGATTACACCTCCATTGTATGATGTTTCTTCTTCGTTTCAGGCCTATACTGTCCTCCTACTTGCTATGGTTCATCATTTTCCTAGACCTTTGAGAAGATCTCAAGGGAGCTAGCCGTCTGGTTTGCACCTTTGATTTCGTGGCTTGTTTCGGGTTGTTTGCTAGACCATGAGTAAGAAACCTTTCTTATTTTGCTATGAATCCATTGTTTTCTAGGCCTATGTTCTTGTCTCTGTTATGTTTTCTAAAAAACCCCTAATTTATTATCTCTGATCTTCTCAGATTTGTATAGATCTGAGACGAATCGAGCAACTATCACATCTTTTTCCTTGTAATTTTCCGGTTTCAACTGATTTTCCAACTTTTCCCTAAACTAGGGTTCATTACGAGTCATTTTCTCAAAGATCTTTCGGATTTTTAAATGTTTAATCTATTATCCTTTAGTGTTCTTGATTTATTTAAGCAAAATTTTCTTAAAACCTAGTCGATTTATGTGAAACTCTGATTTTATGATGTTTTGCTTCGATTCTGAGTCTCTCAATTGTAACGACCCAAATCATGGTTCAGGTCGTGATGTCACCTAATGGTGAGGTTAGGAAAGCCAACATATGAATCCCCAGGACTTACTACCCCGGAACTCGATTATTCCAATTATTTACAATTTAACAAATAAAAATGCGTAATGTAGCAGCGATATAAGGTAAGGCCGTAGATACAAGCTGAACCACAACTAGACCAAATATGTACAACCCCGAATCCCAACATAACTACAACAAGTGTGTGCCAGGACTAGTGTCACAGTGTCAACGGGCGGCTACATAGATACAACAACTGAAATATATATATACAAAAATATACAAGCCTCAGTCTGGAACAAAAGACTGAGCAAAATGAAACTAGAAGGCTCCAGAGGTGCTGTTAGGATGACGCCAAGAAGACAACTCACCATATAGAACGACACCGCGATCAGTATCTATCAGCAGACAGACGACCAAACGGACCAGCCTCAAGACCCGCACAACCAAGTGCAGAAAAGGAAAGAAAGTGCAGCATGAGTACATATAAATAAATATGTACCCAGTGAGTATCCCGTCTAAACTCGTAAAGAGTAGTGACGAGAGGTAGAATATTTACTCACTAAGGTCCAGTACATAATAAATAAGGTACACGCCGAGCAATAAATCATGTGAGAAAATACATCAAGCATATGGGCATGTAATCAACAAACAGGTAACTAATCTCAAACATAACCTTTCTTTGTAAGCTGATCATATGTATCACTGGTTTTCTTTCTCATTATCTAAAATATCTTATCTTATTATCTGAATTGTTCACTTTCCAGTACTCAGTATCGTTTCTCAACTCACCATCGTACGATCCCAACTCAATGCAAATGCATGTATATATATATA
>ML551551.1:51505-77869 GCA_005239535.1 Nicotiana rustica
TGAGATAATACCTGTGATCATGGCGTCTGAGGCCACTACATCTGATCTGGCCGGAATGGCATAAAACCTGGCCGAGGCTCATGAAGGCTGAACTCCTAAAGAGTGAACAAGAACTAATTGACCTCCTCCTGACTGGCCTCCCCCTATAGGACGACCCCTACCGACCTGTCCCCCACCTCGGGGCAGTCGGACTGCTGGTGCTGAATTCCTAGGCTGATAACTCTACTGCACTGCCTTTCCCTGATACCTGGGACAAAACCTCCACATATGACCCGGCTCCCCACACTCGTAACAACCTCCTGGTGCTACAGCCCGCTTCCCGAAAGTTGAAGAACCCTGAATAGCTGGAAGGCGGTGTGAACCCTCTGGTAAAGCACTGCAATAGGAGCTAGAGGACCTCTGATGACTAGAATAGCTACTGGGTGCACCCTGGGTGGCTAGGGGGCGATAAGAACGCTCTGGAATAGCGCTGAGCTGAGGCCTCGCTGCAATACCCCTGGGAGGTAGCAGAGGTGCTGAATATGAAGGCCTACTGAACTGGCCGCCTCCGAACTGACCTCTACCCCTAACTGGAGCACCCCTAGAGTCGCCTGTGAACCTGGACCTCTTGTCTTGCTGACCTGGCTGACCCTGCTCCCTGCTCCTCATACGGTAACCCTCAATCCGTCAAGCTATCTCGACTACAAGCTGATATGGGGTACCCATCTCTACCTCTCCTGCCATGTAGGCCCTAATACCTGGATGCAAACCTGCCACAAATCATCGCACCCTCTCGGCATCAGTAGGCAATATCATGAGGGCATGGCGAGACAACTCAGAAAATCTAGCCTCACAATCAGTCATTGACGTCTGCCCCTGCTCTAGTCACTCAAACTGACCCCGTAGCTCCTCTCTCTCAGAAGGTGGAATGTATCTATCTATAAATAACTGAGCGACCTGGTCCCAAGTGACAAGAGGAGAATCTGCTGGCCTGCTGAGAATATATGACTGCCACAACCTGCGAGCTCTGCCCTCTAACTAAAATGTGGTGAAATCCACTACATGGGACTCAAAAATCCTCATGTTGTGTAGTCTGTCCCTGCACCTATCAAGAAAATCCTGAGCATCCTCTCCCCGCTCACCCCCGAAGACTGGAGGGCGAAGTCGGGTCCATCTATCCAACATCTTATGCTGGTCACCCTCTACAACTGGCCTGGGCTCTGGGGCTGCTACTACGGGCTGAACCCTTCCCACGGGCGGTGTGCCCGGGGTATGACGTGCTGCTGCTGCCTGACCTATGGCCTGAGAGGTAGGGGTCTGGACTCCCCTTCCCGCCTGAGAAGTGGCTAGGTCGGCTGGAAATAAACCAGCTTGAGACATAGTGTCAATGAATCTCAGCATATGACCCATGACCTCCTGGAAGCCTGGCCCCGTCATGAAATCCACTGGAGCAGGTTCCACTGGAGGCACCTCATCGTGCTCCTCTATAATAGGGTCCTCTGGTGGTGCCCCTGGCGTAGCTCTGGGACGCCCTCGACCCCTGCCTTGAGCAGGTGCTCTACCCCTGCCCCTACCCCGACCTAGGGCAGCCAGGGCAGCGGCCTCTCCCGGACCAGGAACATGGGATGCACGCGTCCTCACCATCTGCGAAAGAATGGAAGAATAATTTGAGTACATCATAGTTTGCACGACAGGATATGAATAAAAGGAAGTTTCCTAANNNNCCCCATAGCCTCCTGAAGATAAGTACAGACGTCTCTGTACCGATCCGCAAGACTCTACTGGGGCTGCCCATGATTTGTGAGACTTACGTGAACCTAGAGCTCTGATACCACGTTGTCACGACCCAGAATCCCAATCCGAGTCGTGATGGCACACAACGACGGGGTTAGGCAAGCCAACAATAATTACACCAAGTGATACCTTTCACATCTAGTTAAACAGTCAAATATTCCCAATTTATAACGACAAACATGATACTAGCCTTGAGCGGAAATTATATCCTAGTAGATACAAGCTGAAATAAAATGCACACATAGATATACATCCCAAAACCCCAAAATATAAATATGCACTACGCATGTGTGCCAGGAACTAGTGTCACGAGTGTCATGGGCAACTACTGAATATACAATGACTACAATATATACAAAGTCTCCGTCTAAATGAAATAAGCGGAGAAATGTAACAAAAGAGCTCCAGGGTGCTGCTAGGAAGTCGCCGAGAAAGCAGCTCACCGAGAAGTATGACCACGGTATCAATATCTAGCGCCGACCTGATAGTCAGACGTGCCAGCCTCCGGACCTGTACAGTTAAGTACATAAAAGAAAAGTAAGTGCAGCATGAGTACATATTAAATAAATATGTACTCAGTGAGTATCCGGCCTAAACTCGAAGAAGTAGTGACGAGAGGTCGACTCGATACTCACTAGGGTCCAGCAGTAGTAACATGTGATAAAATATGATGAAATACAATAGGCATGTCAAGGAAATAAGCAACAAGTACGTATACTAAAAGCAGAGAAATCCAAACAGCTACTGAACTTAAACAATAAAGCACTTTCAAGAGTAAGACCGCCGAATGAAACAAAAATCACAAATACTTTGAATCCGTCGTGGCGTACGGCCCGCTCCCTTATATTTCACAATTTCATTTTGAATCCGTCGTGGCGTACGAACCACTCCCTTATTTTTCACAATTTCATTTCAAATCCGTTGTGGCGTACGGCCCGCTCCCTTATATTTCACAATTTCATTTCAAATCCGCCGTGGCGTATGGCCCGCTCTCTTATATTTCACAATTTTATTTAAATCCGTCGTGGTGTATGGTCCGCTCCCTTATATTTCACAATTTCATTTGTCCGCCGTGGCGTACGCCCCGCTCCTTTATATTTCACAATTTCATTTCAAATCCGCCGTGGCGTACGGCCCGCTCCCTTATATTTCACAATTTCATTTCAAATCCGCCGTGGCGTACGGCCCGCTCCCTTATATTTCACAATTTCATTTCAAGTCCGTCGTGGCGTACGGCCCACTCCCTTATATTTCACAATTTCATTTTAAAGGACCTCAGAAGAACAACATGATGCAAAAACATAACTTCGTAGGAAATATAGCATTACAATAAATCATAAGAGCATTTCAACGAAAAGAAATAAACATTTTTAAGGCATTGCAAGGAAACATACAAGGCATGATGTGGGCCTAACTTCCCGGACATACCAATATTAGCCGCTACGTACGGACTCTCGTCACTTGGTGCGTACGTAGCCCCCAAACAAGTTACACATAGCATATATATCACTTATGGGGACAATTCCCTCTTACAAGGTTAGAAAGGAGACTCAGCTCGTGTCGAATCTACCCCTCGGACCACAATTGCGTCCGAAACTCCGAATTCTATACCCGAGGACTCGCAACTAGTCAAAAGATATATAATAACATCAATGCATGTACAATGTGATAACTCATCTTAGTTCTTCAATAAAATTGCTTTTCTTGAAGAGATCTCAATTTCCAACCCCTGCCTCTCATGGCCAAATTCCGGAAATTTTCGAAGGAATGAATTACCCGAAGCCTAAGGATCGTAGTGACATAATTTATTTAGGAATTTTTGGCTAAAAATGAAGTTTCACCATTTTCCCAAAACCCCAAATTTTCTATCAATTCCTATGAATTTTAAGATAATAGGAAGAGGATTTTATTTGAATTTGATGTTAAAAGTCATGAAAAATGGACTAGGACTCACTTACCTTGATGAGTTTGAACTTGGGCAGTCCTTTCCCTAGCTTGGAGGAGCTCTAATGGAGGTTGGGTATTGAATAATGAAGAAGAATCCCGAAATATGACATTTAAGTACTGCCCAGGAAAACCTTCACTGCGATCGGACACCGGGCCTACGACCGCGAAGGCTAACTGGCCGAACCTCTGCGATCGCGGCAGAGGTCCTGCGATCGCGAAGAACAATTGGCAAGACCTCTGCGATCGCGGGAGTGGTTCTGCGATCGCGGAGAACAAAATCACCCGGCCCAGATGCTACTCAATGCGATCGCAAGAAACGGGCTGCGATCGCGAAGGTGTGGAACCCAGACCTTTGCAATCGCAAAGGGGAAGCTGTGATCGCATAGAGCAATCGACAGCCCAGCAAAATCCTTCTCCTCGATCGCAACCCACTTTCTGCGATCGCAGAGAAGGAAATCAGAAAGCAGATTTTTTGGTTTTCTAACTTAGCTTCCGGGGGACCAAAACACACCCGAGCCCCTCGGGACCCCATCCAAAAGCACCGGCAAGTCACTATTCATGATACGGACTCACTCGAACTCTCGGAACATGAAAAACAACAATGGAACTCGAAATTAAACCTCAAAACCAAATTAATCAAACTTAAGAACTTTAAAATTCTAGAATTCACTTCAACGCGTCGAACCAGCCTAAACTACTCGGAATGACTTCAGAATCTACAGACAAGTTATAAATGACACAACGGAACTATTCCCGGTCTCAGAATTTAAATCGGAGCTAGGGAACATAATATCACATTCCAAACCAAATTTCAAATTCTATGAGATTTCTCAAAACATCATTAACTCCAATTTTCCTCATTTTATCCGAAACCAATCAAATCAAGTCCATTTTACACCAAATTTTACAGATAACTTATATAACACATATTGAACCTGTTCCGAACTCCGAAATCATAATACGATTCCGGCAGCACAGGTTTCACATCAAGGTTCATTTTCATAAGCCTTTAATATTTTCTTTAAAAATTCATTTCTCGGACTTGGGTCCTCAGAATTCGATTCCAGGCATACGCCCAAGTCCCATATTTTCCTACGGACCTTCCAGAACCGTCGGATCACGGATCCAGGTTCGTTTACCAAAAATGTTGACCAAAGTCAACTTTATTCAATTAATTAACACAAATTTAACTCTTAATCAAGTTTTTCACATAAAGGCTTCCCGGCTATGCGCCCGGGCTGCGCACGCACATCGATGTGAGATTAATGGAGGCTTTCGAGCCTCGAAACACAGTCCAAATTAGATGTACATAAGATGACCTCTTTTTGGGTCATCACAGCCTGGTACTCCCAGGTTTACTTTGGGCTTGCATTAGGCTCCCTATAGTATAGTTTACATTTCATTCATGTAATTTATTTAATCCTTGTCTGTAATAATCTTTTGTAAACAAATATTGGGGTGACTAGAATGGAGGGTAACTATATGATTATGTGGGGTAAACTGGGTAGAAATCATGTTTTAGCATTTACATTATGCTGATTTGTTGTAGAAATCATGTTCTAGGTTTATGTGATGCACTAGATATCATGCTTTAGGATTGCTATGCCTATTTACATTAAACCATACTAAACATGTGCATTGGATATCATGTCTTAGGGAACTCACATTTACTTCTTTGCATACTAGAAAACATGTTGTAGATCATCACTCCAATTATGATTCTGCATAATTCACTATCACTTAGAAATCTTGCCATTAAGTTACTTAATAAAATAACCTTCTCCATGTGCATTAGAGATCCTGTTTAGGACTGCATGTGCATTTGCCTCTAAACGTGTCACTTAAATAAATATGTTAAAATAGTCCCACACATAGGTATCATATTCTAGTGTCAATATGTATAAAATCGACTGTTATAATTCTCATCACTTAGAACAACATGCCTAAAGGATGAAGTAACTTCAAATTGTCTGAACAGCTCCCAGAATTATGATTGCATATAGTCCCACACCTAGGAAAGCCTTAGGTAATTAATGTCCTTATAAAAACTAAGAAATTGTGATCTGATTATTTACAAACTGCTCAAGTTTAACAGGTTTTAAAATCAGTAGACAAACTGATTAGGATTATGTCACTTTGCTTTTAAAAAAAATAATGCTGCATATTCTGTGTTTTTTATGCTCGCCTAGATACCCTGTTCTAGGATTTCTCTGAAATTACCTGAAATATGTGTTGGAGACGTTCTTCTTATTTGTCTATATATGTGGAGGTAAACATGAGCCCCTTAACTGCTCCCCTATTTGGTAGTCCTATGTGTTATTTGTTGTCGCCTAGATTTTTGCCTTTTAAACACCTTAGGAGGGTCTAGAACTGCCTAAGTCTAGAGGTCCTAAACTCCTCCAGGACCACAAGTAAGGGACGGGTTACAACACGCTTAGAGTTCGTTAATAAAACTCGCTTATATAATCGCTAAGGGGAGGGTAACAGGTAGTAAAAGGATATGATGACCTGTGTGCTAATACAACATGTAGCCCCTCTAATTGAGGAGTGATTACCGGGCATTTCAAGGATATGATCCTATAGGATAACCAACCAAGGACTTCCCTTATTTGTTTTACATATGTGTGCTTAAACTGCTTATCTGGCAAAAGTCTTTTTATTCCTATACATATGGGTGCTTAGACTGCTTATTTGCTATTTGAATAATTCACAAAGTAAGTTTGGTCGAGACCCACAGTTGTGGACTTCGAGGGGTGCCTAACACCTTCTCTTCGAAGTAATTTCAAGTCCTTTCCCAATTTCTGGTAATGCAAACTGGTTCTATGAGTTACTTGTAATAGGTGCTCTAACGCACCTTAATTCATTAGGTGGCGACTCTTCAACTTCTTGTACCCCTTTCCCAAAAGGAAACGAGTTGTCCCAATAATGCTAAAAACCCTGGCTATATGCGAGGAAAAAAGAGGGCGTGACAACGATTGGCTGAGATTTACATCCAAGATATTGTTCGCCTTTATGGTGTACCGTTTTCCATCAGTTCATATAGAGGCACACAGTTTAAATCGCAGTTTTGGAGGGTCGTGCATCAAGAGTTGGGTCCCCAAGTTGATTGAGCACAGCCTTTCACCCTCAGATGGACGGACAATCCGAGCGCACTATCCAGATATTAGACGATACGTTATGCGATTTTGTCATTGATTTTAGGGGTTCATGGGACCAGTTTCTGCCGCTCGCGGAGTTTGCATATAACAACAGTTATCAGTTGGACATTCAAATGGCTATATATGAGGCTTTATATGAGAGGCGGTGTAGATGTCTTGTGGAGTAGGGACGAGGTCAAGCCAAGACACTTAATGGAATAAATGAAAAACCTAAATAGGTATAGTACAGTTTAACATCGATTGGTATAGGTAAGATATGAGACAAGTATTAACACTGTCAAGTGAAGCATATGTTTATATGCTAACAATGATGGATATCACATGTTATGACAACTCAATTAAAGGCATGAAAGAGTTTACATAGCTTAAACCTATAAATTACCATATTTAGCTTGTGTACCCACTCGTCACCTTGCTTACACGACCATCACATACCACAATTAACACAAAATAACACCAATCCTAAGGGGTAATCCCCACACACAAAGTTAGGCATGATACTTACCTCAAAACACGCTAACTCAATTCACTAGTAAGCCTTTAATGTTATTATCCAACTCCAAACGAATAGAATCTAGCCAAAATAACCTTATACCATAAATACATACCATAGTAAAAATTATTCTTAATAATGACGTTGCAATTTTTATATAAAATCAAAAAGTCAACTCCGAGCTCGTATCTCGTAACCTGACAAAACTTACAAAAGCCGAACACCCATTCGGTAAAGAGTCCAACCATACTAAAATTACTCAATTCCGATCTCAAATAGACCTTCAAATCCTCAAAATATAGTCTATGAAGTTTTCATAATTTTCCCTACCTTTTCTAACCCAAACACTAATTAAGTGGTAAAAGTAATGATGGGTTCATATAAAATTATAAAATCCGAGTTAGAATCACTTACGCCAATAAACTCCTTGAAAATCTCTTAAAGAATGTCAAAAATTGAGGTCTCTAAATCAAAAGATGAAGAATGAATGAAAATCCTCGAACTCACCCTTGTTTGCCAAGCGATCTCGCTTCTGCGAGCCCTCAGTCACATCTGCAGCTTGTACCTACAGAATTTCTATCGCATGTGCGGATTTAACTTAAGCCATGAGGATCCGCTTCTACGGTCAAATTTTGAGCAAAAAACCTCGTAATCAAGTTATGAAAGCTCCAGTAGCTTCGTATGATGATATCGGACTTGGACGTATGTTCAGAACAGGTTTTCGATGACCCGGGAGCATTTCGGCGCCCAATAAGGAAATCAGGAATTCCTTAAGTTTGAAATTTGGTTTAGAACGTTATTTTATGTTATAGAGGTCCGAATGGAACTCCGAACCAGGAATAGTTCCGTTATGTCATTTATGACTTGTCTGCAAAATTTGATGTCATTCCAAGTAGTATAGGCCGGTTCGGCGCTTTGAAATGAATTCTAGAAATTTAAGTTCAAAGTGTTGATTCAATTTGGTTTTGCGGTCAAATTATGAGTTTCGTTGTTGTTTTTCACGTTCTAGAAGTTCGAGCGAGTGTGTATCATGAATACATACTTGCCAGTGCCTTTGGATGGGGTTCCGAGGGGCTCGGGTGAGTTTTGCAGCCCCAGGAGCTATGTTAAAAAAAACAGATTTTTGATGTCTTGCTTCCTTCTTCGCGATCGCGGGAGGTGGGCCGCGTTCGCAGAGAAGGAATTGGGTTGGGCTGCTGAATGCTCTTCGCGTTCGCAGGAATCTCTCCGCGATCGCGGAAGGTTGGTCCCTGACCTTCGCGATCGCATCCATGTCTCCGCATTCGCTATGGTATGGATCCCTGGCCTTCGTGATTGCAGCCTCTCCTCCACGTTCGCGTAGAGGTGGGACGGGACCAGGCATGTTTGCTCTTCGCGATCGCAGGACCTCTTTCGCGTTCGACGAGGTCTGGCGAGTTGGACTTCACGATTGCCGGCCCCTTTCTGCGTTCTCATAGAAGGGCCTCAGGGCTTGGGCCATTTGGCCTTCGCGATCGGAGGCCCCTGGTCGCGATCGCGGTGAAGGGAAATCTGGGCAGTTAATTTATATACGGGATTTAAGTCTCATACCCCATTATCATCTTCTTCCTTGAGATAATTGAGAGCTTCTAAGAAGGCCCTTCCACCTAGCGCTTGAGGTAACTAAATTTCTTATTAACACTTAGTTCAAACATCAATTTCTAGATGAATTCTCTATTAAATTATCAAACAAATCATGAAATTTGGGTAGTAAATTTAGGGCTTTTGAGGAATTTGTGAATTGTCCGTTTAAAACCATGAATTCAAGTAGAAATTACAAAATTTTGATCCTTAGACTACGAGTGAGTGATTCCTTCGAGAATTTTCAGAATTCGAGCGTGCGGGTCCGGGGCTGAAATTTGGGATTTCTTCAAGAATGTGAAATTTTGAATAACATAGGATAATTTTCCTCCTTCAAGCTTGAATTGATGTAACTGTACTATATTTGGTTAGTTGTGAGTCCTCGAGGGTAGAGTTCGGAGTTTCGGGCGCATCCTTGATCCGAGGGGTAGTTTCGACACGAGGTGAGTCTCCTTTCTAACCTTGTAACAGGGACTTGTCCCCCTGGGTGCTCTAAATGCTATGTGTACTTGTTTGGGGGCTACGTACGCACCAAGCGATGAGGGTCCGTACGTAGCAGCTATTATTGTTATGTCCGGGTAGTTAGGCCACATCATGTTCATTGTTCTTCCTTGTCCTGATATATATATGTTTTGTACTCCAGTGGTGCCTAGCAATATTTCATCTAAAATATTTAGTGATACTTGACTCGAGGTAATTATATTTGTGTATCTATGGGATCGGGTCGTACGCCACGGCAGACTTGCGAGTATTCTACACCTATATTGGGATCGGGTCGTACGCCACGGCGGATTTAAGAGTGATTATACCAATATTGGGATCGGGTCGTACGCCATGGAGGATTAGAGAGTGATTATACCTATATGGGATCGGGCAGTACGCCACGACGGAGTGAGAGGTACTTGTATACGTATATGGTATTAGGTCGTACGCCATGGCGGGTTTGGAAGGTACTTTATGTGAGCGGGTCGTACACCACAACGGATCTAAGACTTGATTATTATTGGGTACATATTTATTTATGTACTCATGTTGCACTTCTGTATTTAACTGTAGAGGAACTGAGGCCGGTGCTTCTGGTTATTATACCGGAGATAGATCATGAGCTAGTGGACTCGACTTCACGGTGAGCTGCTTCTTCTGGCGGTTTCCAACAGTACCATGGAGTTTTCCTTTTGTGTTTTCCCGTATATTTCATTCAGACAGTGGGATTGTATATATTATCTTTTGGTTATTCCGTTAGCATGCCCGTGACACTCGTGACACTAGTTCCTGGCACACACGCGTAGTGTTTATTTGGGGTTTTGGGCTGTATATTCATATATATGCGTATCTTTTGGACCACGCATCGTTACCGCTTTATTACTTATCATCGGATTATTATTTTTTGATATCATGCTTAAAACTGTTTAAAACTGGTAAACGTTGGAATACGTAATCAATTGGAAAGGGTAACACTTAGTGATTTTGTGTTGGCTTGGCTAACCCTGCAGTTGGGCGCCATCACGAGCTGAGTTATGATGTGGGTCGTGACATGTGGGCAGTGGCTCGCTTTTGCAAGCCCGCTTATGTGGAGTGTTGACAGCTCTTGCGATTCTCCCCCGTCCCACTCCTGACCTCTTCTGCAATGCCCCGCATCCGCACATACGGCCATACCCACCGCACATGCGATGACACTAGACTTCAGCAGTTTCAGCCATCTCCCAAAATACAATTATCTGATTTCAATATGATTCACATCTTGGGCACCCAGAACCCCGTTCGAATATACAAACAAGTTCCAAAACACATAGCGGACCTACTCGAGGCCTAAAATTACATCAAAAAAATATCGATTTTGCAAATCGCGATCCAATTCAAGCCTATTGAAACTATGAACATTCAACTTCCAACACTAATATCTATTAATGAAACCACGAACCCATTCCAACTTCTTGAATCGGAATTCGACCCCGATACTAATAAATTCAACTTTCTGTCAAATTCTCAACCTTCCAAACCTTTGACTTTCTAACTTTCACTAATCCAAGACGAAACGACTTCTAGACCTCCAAATCAATATCTGAACATGCTCCTTAGTCTTAAATGGTTATACAAAGATATTGGAACCGTCAAAAATCCATTTGGAAGTTGTCTACATAAAAGTCAAACTCTGGTAAACTCTTTCAACTCAAGCCTCTATTCTAGGGTCTAAGTTTCCTGATAAATGGGTATTTACAACTTATCTCATCCTTAATCTTAGATTTTTGTTATGTTTGATTGATAAAATCGTTTTCTTAATATCATTTACTTCTATTTTTCATTTCATGTGATTTACAAGTGATCGTGAAGAAACCAAGTAAAAACGATTCATAAAGTGAATTACCCTTCACAAACGCAAATATGTGATGCGAATGGGAAGCAACAGGAAACCAACCATTCGCAAACGCGATGGAGTTATTCTGAACATGAAGAAGAAAGAAACCATCCCTCGCGAATGCAAAGGAGTAATCATGAACACAAAGAATAAATTGGCGGAAAAACCTAGGTAGTTCTGGAATTTGACATTTTTGTCCCCAAACCATTTAATACACGACCCAGCTCATTTTTAAAATATCTTTGGTATCTTTGGCAGATCTTTGAAGTATTTTTTGAGTCTATTGACTGGAGAACACAAGTGTTGGAGCTAGGGTTCTTGCACACATACTTGGGTCTTGAAGATTTGTTGAGACTTTCTTACTCATTCGCTTTGTATTAAATATCTAATTGTGTAGTACTTTTTCCAACACTTGAATCTTGTTTATGGGAATATTCATATTTAAAGTGGGGGTTAAATATCTTGTTGTGCTTATGTCTTGAACAGTTTTTATCTATATTGAAGTGAGTTATTGTTTCATCAATTACTCTTGTTCTTTAATGTTTCCAAAGGGAGTAGCTAACCCTAGGCAGATTAATTCAAAAGAACTTGAGGTGTTAATCCACATTTTATAGATTCTACCTAGGGATAGGATTGAACTACTTGTAGCCATATTCGGGTGTGCTTAATCTCTTAATTGTTTTAGGGATAATTCAATTAGGAAGTATTGTTAGTCTTCAGAAGAAGCTAATATAGAAATATTACCCGAGGTTAGTTAACATAAACTCGCTCATATTTGTAAAATCGTGAAATACATTGGATCGTTACTTGAGTGTAATTCCCATTGCATCCATGCTTGTAGCCATTGATAATTTTACTTGCTTTCTACGTTACTTTATATTTTTGCAATTAGTTATAAATATTTTCTCAAAACTTTTTGTCACGACCCAAATTCCCCCAACCTTAGGGATCGTGATGGCGCCTAACACCACACTTGCTAGGCAAGCCAATGCTAGAGTTCGATTATTACTTCCTTTAATTTTTCCATTTAAACATAATAAACAATTATAAAATAAACTTAAGTTGTTGACTTTCAATGAGTAATTCCAAATATAGACGAATAAGAAAATAAATAAAACGAGCCACAAACGAATTATATAAATAACTTAAAACTACCCCAGGGTCTGGTGTCACAATTCACGAACTACTAAAAAATACTACAAATAATGGGCTGAAAGAAACAATGTGTAACTGTTTTGAATCAACTAAAACAGTGGTCTAAATAATATAGAGAATACTTTCGGGATCTGCGAACGCCGGCAGATATACCTCATGTCTCTGGAACAAGGAATGGGTGGCTGCTATAAATATCACTAATGCTGACCGGTACCTGGATCTGCACAAAAGAGTGCAGAGTGTAGTATCAGTACAACCTACCCCATGTGTCGTGCCCCCTTTTTCTATCGCACGGGTTAGGTACGGATAGATCTGGTTTATGACATTTTGGACAACTCCTTAAAAGAAAGGGTTTAAGGAAGAGTCGCTACCTAACAATTTTATGGTGCGTTAGGGCACCCAGAGTTGATAACTCATGAACTAGTTCGCGTAACCAGAGATTGGGTAAGGGCTTGAAATTATCCCAAGGGGAAGGTGTTAGGCACCCCTCAAGATCCACAATTGTGGGTCCCAGCCAATAAGTTTTGTAAATTTTGACGGTGAACAAGTAACAAGTAAGGTTCATATAAGAGGGGATTTCAAACAAGCTTAACATTCTTTTGGAGAAAGTATAAAATAAACATTTGAAAAGAAATTGTCATAGCTTTAAAGTAATACAGATCACTTTAATGCAATACCCGATATGTCACACCTCGAAAAGGCGGCTACACATGGTATTAGCGCACCAATCATCATATCCGTATTCTACCATTCCCACCCTGTAAAGGTTGTTAAAAAATGCATGTGTTGGTCACGAATGCTTATTGCGTGCCATTACTCGTCTCATCCTATAAGTCCTGGAGGGTGTTTAGGACTAATACTACTACAAGGCAGGAACTAGGCTGAACCCTTAGGTTTAAAGGATAAAAACACTAGGCGACATACAAAACAAGTAGGACTGCACATATAAGGGAACATATAAAGACAAAGAAAGGCTCACAGATCCCTCCACACATAGACATGTAAGTAGCATATCTCAAACACGGTTAATTGAGACAGGAGTTCAAAATAGGAATTTTAGTAAAATAGCAGGTCGTAGGAATCTGGGTTAGAAAACTTAATGAAGACAGAAAATTTAATTAATCTTGATAGTTGATTTCAAAATATACAGTAACTAAAGGCAGCGGTAAAACTTAGAAATGTGCAGTGATTTAAAGCTTTAAGTAAACATAGATGAAAGTCATTAAAGCAGGGGTTTGAAGGAACATAGTGATTTTATAAGATTAGGGACTAAATACAGTGTCTTAATATAGAGTAATAATTATCAGTTTTCAAAGAACTGTAGTAATATGGTATCAAAATATAGTAACGTTTTATCAAAATATAGTAGCTTTAGGGAAATACAGAGCAAGGATTCAAAATGGCATGATTTTGAGTATAGTGAGGTATTTTTGAAAACCCAGTAGTTTAGAAACATAATAGAATAGGAATCAGTAAAAATCAGTAAAAGGAAATAGATGCACAACTTCGAAATTGTTAAAAATAGAGCAGGAGTTTTAATCAAGTAAGATGAACTTCAATGAGGTAAACCATGAGTGGGAGCAGCAGGGTTCAAAATGTTCAAAGGGGCTTATTAAACTAGTAGAACATAATTTATTTGATTTTAATACGTATTAGGCCTAATGTTTGCCTAGGCGTCGTATACATTACCTACTTATTTTTAAGAGTGAACATGCACATTTGGAGTTTGATTTTAATAGATACATGTTTGCAGGAAATTGTTTCAAGTAGGTTAAACATATTTTATGAGAGTATTAGATTATGTTAACTAGGCGTTCAAGTTCTGATAAATAAGAAGTCCTAAGGGCAGGATATCTAATGCACAAAGTATCGCCTTAAGACATGGTTTCTATATGTCATGTTTATAAAATGCATGAGCAATACATTATGACAGCCTTTGTTACTCATTTAGTTATAATAGGAACGTGGTGTCAGATGGCGTGAATATAATAGATATGTTAAAATGATGAACCTAAACATGATTTTTAATGCATGGTATGCATGTCCTAATCATGATACTATTGCGCACATAGGGATATAAAGCCTAAGTCATGATTTCTACCCATACTACCCTAAACATGCACAATTCCCTCCCATATTCACTATCCAACCCCAATCGTTTGTTTACAAATTATTACAGACCATAGCAAATGAATTACAGTAATTGCAAAGGGAAAAATAAGAAGTTATTCTATAGAGAGCCTTCAAACAGGCCCAACCTTGCAGCCTCACCCATTTCGAGCTTCACGACCTTACATAGCCTGGGTGCGGCAAAGCTCCCAAAGGCCCTGGTGAGGGTCCTGCCAACACCAGCACCCAACAATTGCCAAAGTTGAGATAGGTGCAGTGTAGAATTACCTACCTCAGTGTGTCAAAGTTCAGAGGGAACTAAGGTCCCTAAGAAATGCTCACACTGAGGGGGTGGAACCTAAAGGTCTAAGAGTAGTGTGAAGTGCAGGAAGGAGTAATTAAAAAGAGTTGAGTTTGAAAGAGAGTTTTGAAATAACATGGCTTTAGAGAATAATATAAAGATCTTTTATGTAAAACCAGTTTGAAAAGGAAGCAGTAGAATTGTCACTACTCAGCAGGTATGCAAATTTCAAGAAAGCAAACACAAATAAGGGAAAGGGATCAGGGACAAGTAATGGTAGCAGCACATTTGCAGTAATTAGTCCTTAGAACAAAGTTACAGATTTTCATAGGATGTGATATGCCAAGAGTTTATCATATATTATAGATACCAAATCTGGGAATACTAAGTATTATAGGTGCATTATAAGCCAGGCAACTGATAAAGAAAAATACATGAAGAGATGCTAAATATGTAGAAAGAAGAAGTAAAGAGTCAGATAGGCCATAATGAATCATAGAGAGGAAAACAGGAGTCATGCTAAGCTAGAAGAATAATAGAGATCATAGAAATAGAGTAGTTATACTAGTTACATGGTAGGCAATAGAACCATAAGTAAAAGCACAAAAGAAACAACAAGAATCTTAACCAGAATTGAAACATATTGTTTTAAGATTTTGTAAACTTAAATTAGAACATACCATTGTTAAGAGAGAGAGTAAAGAAAAATGGTAGCACTATTAACCTTGGCTTGCAGCCGGCTAATAATAGGCAAGAATAGAGAGCAACGAGTAGAGCAAAGAGAGACAGAAAGATCACAGGAGAGTAGTATAGTGTATTGATGTGTGTTGTGTTCGTGTTCAGTATTGAAAGAGTGAAGTATTTATAGTTGAAAACAGGTAATCAAATAAGGTAAGAATCACAAATGCATGGTTATAAGAGAAGCCATAATCCCAATCTGTCAGGAAATCAATGACACGGTTCCCTTGAATTATGGGATTCAAACTCATAAATGGCAAAGACATACAGCCACATAAGGTAAAGGAAAATCAGTACCATACTAAGTAAGGAAATAATCCAGATCTCTTAACCAAGAAAATCACTCCCTTAAGTCAAGGGATTCAAATTCCAACGGTAAATCACATAATTACATAAGGAAAAGTAAAAATCAGTCAAGAATAAACATGGAAAGAATCATAGTTCATTAGGCATAGGGTAAATAAGTAAAGCTAAGTTCGAAACATTCTAATTAAGGACATAAACAATAAGAATATAGTACCCCATCAGACAAGTCAAGTGAATCGATTGATTCGAATAGGAGAGGTAAAAATTGAAGCCTCAAAGGAAAGTTTATCAATCAAACCCCAATGTATGGAGTCCAGAATCAATCAACAAGGAGTCACAATTTTATATATAAATAGACAAGAATAACCAGGCATAGTAAACAGGCAGGTTGAACAAGTGTTAGTAGAAAGGTGCAAGTCTGAACAATCGAAATAGACATCAGACATAGTGGTGGTATAAGTTAAGCTAATAGATGTAACGACCTGACCGGTCGTTTTGCGTTATCGGACCCTGTTTCCCTAAATGAGTTTCGTCGAGGTTTAACATTTTGGAATAAAATACGGCCCGAGCTAAAATACCCGGTATTTATGGACTAGTACCATACAAGATACCCCATGGACATGATAGTAAGGTGTATTAAAAGTAAGTAGTATTTTAAGTAATTTGAGATAATTCCTAATTATGTGATAATCAGATAGTTATTGATTTTTGTGGGTGATTAGCAATTTAATTAAGATGATTAGTGTTTAATGATAGGATAAGGATAAGATCCTCACATGGTAGCCAAGTCTTAATCAAAGTGTGACTCTTAAAACCATAGAATTAGGTTGCTCAATGATTCAATGTGCTAGCTACACATTCCCTTCATTCCTTATATATTGTAAATAATCATTACAATCTGAATCTATCCATTCTCACAATTAGAATGGTTAGCCATGAATTGATAAGTAAAACCCCATTACAAATCTGAACATTAGCCGTTCTTCAAGCCTTCAACAGAACGTCTTTCAACCACAATCCAACAATTAAAATCAAAGTGAGATTTTGCAATTATAATGGAGTACGGTGCAATCTTTCTCAAGAATATCATACGGATTTTCCTACTTCGATCTTGCCATTACGTGTTATCACAATTGACGTGTGTTAAAGGTATTGTCAAGAGAATAGACTCAGTTTCGAGTCCTCGGGGTTAGAGTTCAGAGTTGCGGGCGCGTTCTTGGTCTGAGAGGTAGATTCGACACGAGGTGAGTCTCCTTTCTAACCTTGTAAGAGGGAATTGTCCCCATAGGTGATTTATATGCTATGTGTATTTGTTTTGGGGGATACGTGCGTACAAAGTGACGAGAGTCCGTACGTAGCAACTATTATGCCATGTCGGGTAGTTTTAGGGCCCACAACATGCCTTATGTTCTTCGTTGTAACATTTTATATGATATGAAATCCTGTTATACGTAGACTTGTTCTTCTGAGATTTATGGGAATTTAATAATATGAAAAGGAATTGTTTTACGGAAATGTAATATGAAAAGGAATTGTTTTATGGGAAATAATACGAAAGACATTGTTTATGGAAAATAATATGAAAAGAAAAGAATATTGTGTGTGTATGTGACCGCTTCGCATTTTACTTTCCACGAGAGATGTGTGATTTCCCAGACTCTTATGGGATCGGGTTGTACGCCACGGCGGGATTGAAAGGTATTTGTATATATATGGGATCGAGTCGTACGCCACAGTGGATTTGAGAGGTATATACGTACGTATAAGAGTCATCACACGAGTCGTAGGTATGATTCGCGACCGTGAGGAGCTTTATAATCGAGTCAGCACATGAGTCGCGGGTATGATTCGCGATCGTGGTGAGCTTTATGTTAAGTAAGTATATTCGAGTCAGCACACGAGTCGCAGGTATGATTCGCGATCGTGGGGAGCTTTACGACCATTTAGTATTTATATACTACCTTACGACTCCGGCCGGTTGTCTTATCCTTGCATGCGCATGACTATTTGATACTGTTTTATTGATATTGGCTTGACAAATATTTGGGGAAAAGGAAAGCGTGTATTGTTGTTTATTTTCTGTATTTACTTGGATTTCTGTGTCTTACACGTATTTGTTGTACACTGTCGTACATGCCTACCGTTTCCATTAGATCCTGTTATATTCTACTGTTGGACCTTAGTGAGTGTCAAGTCAACCTCTCGTCACTACTTCTTCAAGATTATATGGGATACTCACTGGGTACATATTTATTTATGTACTCATGCTACACTTCTGTACTTAACCGTACAGGTTCTGAGGCTGGTGCTTATGGTTATCAGACCGGAGCTAGATATTGACTGTAGAGGACCTGACTTCACGGTGAGCTGCTTCTCCTAATGATCCTCAGCAGCATCATGGAGTTTCTTTTGCTTATGTTCCCGTCTATTTGTATCAGGCTGTGGGATTGTATATTCTACCTATTTTCTATCTAGTTAGTATGCCCGTGATACTCGTGACACTAGTTCCTGGCACACACGTAGTATTTGTGTAGATTATGTTTGTACATATATGCATATTTTTGACTCACACCTGATTATGACTGTTTTGTTTAAAACTTGTTAGTTACCCTTAATCGGTTAATAATCTAAGCTTTGTAACTTGGTATATTTATATTGATATGTTTAAGGCAAACGAGAAGGAACCGTAGTAGTTTAAATGTTGGCTTGCCTGACCCCGATGTTGGGCGCCATCACGACCTGAGTGAGGATTTTGGGTCGTGAAAATAGAACTCAGTAAACATATTCGAGGCATATAATCATGACAACTCAACAAGAAACAAACAGAGTCATGCTAATACACAGAACCAACGAAGAAGACTTAATAAAATTAGGGCTTTTAACACAAGCAAGGTAAAAAAGCTAGTAGAATCATAGAATCGTCATGATATGCAAAGAACAGACTTAAAATCAAGAAGAAACTCAGTTCAAAACAAGCATAAAAAAGTTATGAGAAACCCTAGTTTTTAAAAGGAAGTAAAAGCATTTAAAAGTCGAAGATTCTTAGAGATAGAGTCAAGAATAATGTAAAACATAAAGAAATACGCTTGATACATTTAGAAACACCATAGATCTGAGAGGTTTAGGCAAAAAATTAGGGTTTTAGAGAGGATTGAAGATAACCGGAAAACCTGTTGTGAAGCTCGAAGGTAACGGTGATTGTGGCATGGTCGTATCAAACCCCATCGGAGAAGGACCGAAAATCACCAAAGCAGGAGCCCCAGTAGTGGTCCAGCATGGTCGAAACCCATGGAGGTCTCAAAGACGGAGAGGATCAGAGAGATAAGGCTTCAAGGCGGCTGGTCGTTTAAAGGAGGTGAGTCTGGAAGTGGCCGGAGATGAAGGCCGGAGACCATCGGAGAACCAGAAGGTTGTAGAGAGAAAGGGGAGAGGAAGAGACTAGAAGAGAGAGAGTCAGTCTCGATGAAACTGAGAGAGATGGGGGAGGGGGAGGGGGGGAGGGGGTAGGTAAAGGTTAATTAAGGTAAGGGATGATCTGGGCCGTTGATATCATTTGATCAACGACTCAGATTTAGTCAGGGGTTGGGCCGGGTTAATATTGGGTTTGGGCTGGGTGAAATAGTCTGATGGGTTGGGGTTAATTGGGTTTAGAGATTAGGTTAAAATGTGGCTAGAATTAAAAAAATTATGGCTAATTATTAAATACCCGTAAAAAATAGATAATTAATTAATTAAAATAGCTAATAATTGTATAAAAGTAAAATTAAGTTAAAAATAGGTAAAATTACAATAATTAACTAATATTAAAAATGTAAGACACATAAATTCGAATTTTAAAGGTATAAAATGTCTAATTAGGCCATATTTGCAAAAGTGATTGTGATTGCAATTAAATAAGACCCAATTGGCCAATTTACGAAATAATTGGATTTTAATAAGTCGAAAGTGATTATAAATGACTTAATGAACTAGAAAGTATTTTGAAATTATTTTAGAGCACAATTTATGAATTATAAAAAATATACAATATTAAATAAATAGGGAAATAATTTAGATAGAAATATGGAAAAATTAGGAAAAAACACTCCTTATTGCAAAGAGTGATTTTGAAAGCTTATATACAAGTTTGAAAATAATTTGAGGAAACATTGGGTATCAACAGCTGCCCCTCATTACCCGGGAAGGATGAAAGAGTTGTCAGGTAAAGATATGATGGCCAATTTTGACCGATATGAAGCTGCGGGATAGAATTAGGCCGCACCCTGGTTTCTGAGCTGCCTACATATCCCTGGTTTTAGAACAATCGGGCCGTATGTAGTTCCGGAATCATCAGCGAAATATACCGGTGATATTTCATAAGAACGGACGCAAGGTGCATGGTAGGGTAAGAGTATAAAGCTCTTACGGGGGACGTCGAAGAACTGGAGTGGTCTGCTCTTGCCTAGTTGGCTGTTCCGGCCGGGTTACCTGCAAATAGAGAAAAAACTACTGCATAATATAAACATGATGCAAGTTCCCGTCGGACTATGAATGCTGTCTTTGGACCATTAGGATGATGTCCTTAGACCATGATGTCATGGGCCATGAATCGCTTAGCGCGGATTCGCAGGATATGAAATGATGTTCTCGGGCCATGAGGATGGTGCATCCGAACCATAGTGCCTTTGAATAATGATATGCAAGTTGAATAAAAGAGATCCTTAGGCCATGAAATGATGTTCTCGGGCCATGAGGATGGTGCATCCGAACCATAGTGCCTTTGAATAATGATATGCAAGTTGAATAAAAGAGATCCTTAGGCCATGAAATGATGTTCTCGGGTCATGAAAATGGTGCCTCTGAACGATGACACCTTTGGGCAAGTTGGCGATATTTCAGCCCATGAAGAATGCAGTAGTATGATGTTGACAAGACATAGCTTAGTCTTGCGATTTGCGGAACGAAAGAGGGCAGAGCTTAGCCCGAAAGAAAGCGTGAATAAATAACGTAACGAAAGGCGACTGCTTTGAAAAGGTAGATAGGAGCTTAGCGTAATGAAGTAAGATGCAGAGAGAGGTAGTGTAGAACCTCGGAAGGCAGAATGATAGCCTTATGGAATGCAGGAAATAAAATGCAGGGAAGGTAGTGCTTAACCTCGGAAGGAAAAATAGGTAGCCTTATGCAAGAAGTAAATGCAGATGGAGGTAGAGCTTAACCTCGGAAGGCAGAATAGGTAGCCTTATGCAAGAAGTAAATGCAGATGGAGGTAGATCTTAATCTCAGAAGGGAGAAAGGTAGCCTTATGCAGATGCGAATGCAGATGGAGGTAGAGCTTAACCTCATGCAGACGGAGACAGAGCTTAGTCTCGGAAGGTAGAATGGTAGCCTTATGAAAGAAGTAAATGATGATGGAGATAGAGCTTAACCTCGGAAGGCAGAAAGGTAGCCTTATGCAAATGCGAATGCAGATGGAGGTAGAGCTTAACCTCGGAAGGCAGACTGATAGCCTTATGCAATGCAGAAAATAAAACGATAGTAAGAGTTCTTAGCTGATCATGAAGTGCGATTGTTATGAATGAAGTATCATTTGCAATGATGATAATAGTAAGCGTTGGTATGTGCGATGAGTTCGAGAGTGTATCCTTGAGAAACATGCATCTTGTGGGGATAATGAGATGTCTTGGGCTTTGCCGTATTTGTGTCTGCATCAAAAGAAAAGTCGTGAGTTCTATAAGGGGGGAGGGTTAGTTCATATCCCTGCCGGCTCGGATCGACCTGTCTTCTTGATGATGCTGGCTTTGTTTGTAGCACAGGGGTAGCGCGTCTAAGACAAGTTGTATTTAAGAAATTAATATGCATGTTTTTAAAAAAAATATAACATATAATAAAAAATAATTTTCTTTGGATGAACCGACGACCGTGACGTGGTTCGAGACATTAAACCTCTCTTGCTGCGAAGATTTGAGGGTCCTCCTCAACATTTGCCCCAATTTGATCGGTGAAGGCTTCTAGTTGTTACTGGTGCGGTGCTTGGCTGAACTTGCTTCGGAATTTTGAGGTCTCTCCTAAAATATTTGCCCCAGTTTCCATTCGTGGGAAAAATGAAAATTTTATTAAAATATGACTGAACCCATAGGGCTGCCTACGTATCCCCTCTTAAACGGGAATCAGGTCAGGCGTAGTTCAATTTACAGCATTGATAGAAGCATAAAAAGTACACATAGTAGCACTTGACTGCGTCTGAGTTGATTGGTTTAGGCCAAATTTCTCCATCCATTTCTGTTAGTATGAGTGCTCCTCCTTTTAGCACTCGGTGAACCATGTACGGGCCTTGTCAATTGGGAGAGAATTTCCCTTTCGCTTTGTCTTGATGAGGAAAGATTTCCTTTAACACCAGCTGCCTCGATGTGAATCGTCTTGGTTTGACTTTCTTGTAGAAGGCTCGGGTCATTCTATTATGATATAGCTGACCATGACAAACCGCGTTCATTCTCTTTCCGTTTATGAGGGCCAATTGCTCATAGCGGCTTCTTACCCATTCGGCGTCACTGAGCTTGGCTTCTTGTATGATTCTTAAAGATGGAATCTTAACTTCAGCGGGAATGACGGCTTCTGTACCGTATACCAACATGTAAGGAGTTTCCCCAGTTGATGTGAGAACCGTGGTGCGATACCCCGGTAAGGCAAATGACAGCTTCTTATGCCACTGCTTGTGCTTCTCTATCATCTTTCTTAGTATCTTCTTGATGTTTTTGTTGGCAGCCTCAACGACTCCATTCATTTGAGGTCTGTATGCTGTAGAATTCTTATGCTTGATTTTGAAGGCTTCACACATTACTCTCATCAAATCACTATTGATATTTGAACCATTATCGGTGATGATTGACTTTGGAATTCCAAACCGACAACCAATGCGGTCGCGGACAAAATCGGCCATGACCTTCTTAGTAACTTCTTTGTAAGATGATACTTCGACCCATTTGGTGAAATAGTCAATGGCAACTATAATGAATCTGTGTGCGTTGGAGGTGGGAGGCTCGATTGGTCCAATAACATCCATGCCCCAAGCGGCGAACGGCCAGGTGAGCTTGTTGCATTAAGCTTGCTGGGAGGTACCTTTATCATATCCCCATGTATTTGACATCGATGGAATTTGCGGACATACTGGATGCAGTCTGTTTCCATGGTCATCAAAAAATAACCATCCCGAAGTATCTTCTTTGCTAGAACAAACTCGTTCATATGAGGACCGCATCTACCAGCATGTATTTCCTCCAATAGCTTCGTTGCTTCCTTTGCCTCGACACATCTTAGCAAACCTAGATTGGGAGTCCTCCTATATAGGATTCCTCCGCTGTGAAAGAAATTGTTTGATAACCTTCGAAGAGTGCGCTTTTGAGTAGCATTTTCAAACTCTGGGTATTCTCCCTCTACCAAGTACTCATTAATGTCATGAAACCAAGGCTTTCCATCTGCTTCTTCTTCAACGTGGGCGCAGTAGGTCGGCTGATTGTGAATCCCCACTGGGATGGGATCAATGAAGTTCTTATCTTGATGTTGAATCATAGATGACAAGGTGGCTAGTGCGTCGGCGAACTCATTCTGGATTCTGGGAACGTGGTAGAATTCAATCTTTGTAAACCTCCTTCTCAATTCCTGCACACGATGTAGGTATGGCAGTATCTTGGAATTCTTGGTCGCCCATTCTCCTTGGACTTGGTGTATTAATAAGTCTGAGTCACCAATTACTAATAATTCCTTAACATTCATATCGATGGCTAAATTTAGCCTAAAGATGCAGGCCTCGTATTCAGCCATGTTGTTGGTGCAGGGGAATCTGAGTTTGGCGGATCCCGGGTAGTGCTGACCAGTTTCCGAAATCAAGACTGCTCCAATACCCACGCCTTTGAAGTTTGCGGCCCCATCAAAGAACATCCTCCAACCGTCGTAGGATTCTGCAATGTCCTCTCCTACGAACGACACTTCCTCATCGGGAAATACGTTTTCAATGGTTCGTATTCTCCGTCCACAGGATCTTCAGCAAGAGGATCGGCTAATGCTTGTCCCTTGACCTCCTTTTGAGTTACGTAAATGATGTCGAACTCACTTAACATGATATGCCATTTTGCTAGCTTTCCAGTGGGCATGGGCTTCTGAAAGATGTACTTGAGTGGATCCATCCTTGATATGAGGTATGTTGTGTAGGCACAGAAATAATGCCTCAGCTTCTGTGCGACCCAAGTCAAAGCACAACAGGTGCGTTCTAATAGAGAATATCGGGCCTCATACGGAGTAAACTTCTTGCTGAGGTAATAAATTGCTTGCTCTTTCCTCCCTGTTTCGTCATGTTGCCCGAGAATGCAACCGAAAGCTCCATCTAATACATCCAGGTAGAGTAATAGGGGTTTACCTGGATCTGGGGGTACCAAGACTGGTGGTGTTGAGAGGTACTCTTTGATTCTGTCAAAGGCTTTTTGACAATCCTCAGTCCATTTGGTGGCAGCATACTTTCTTAGCATTTTGAAAATTGGTTCACAAATGACGGTAGACTGGGCTATGAACCGGCTGATATAATTGAGCCGTCCAGGAAGCTCATAACATCCATTTTGTTCTTTAGTGGCGACAATTCTTGGATGGCTTTGACCTCGATGACTGACGATGAATCCTAGCAGCTTGCCAGCATGAACCCTGTACGCACACTTTGCAGTGTTAAGTTTCAGATTGTATCTCCTTAACCTGCTGAAAAACTTTCTCAGATCTTCCATGTGATCAACAACTTTCTTTGATTTGATGATGACGTCATCTATATATACCTCAATCTCTTTGTGAATCATATCATGGAATATAGTAGTCATGGCCCTCATGTAAGTAGCCCCTGTATTCTTTAGACCGAATGGCATCATCTTGTAGCAATACACTCCCCACGGCGTAATGAATGTTGTTTTCTCAGCATCTTTCTCGTCCATCCAAATCTGACGGTAACCAGCAAAACAATCTACAAAGGACTGCAGTTCGTGCTTGGCACAGTTGTCAATTAAGATGTGTATGTTTGGCAAGGGAAAATCGTCTTTCGAACTGGTCCGGTTAAGATCCTGGTAGTCGACGCAGACTCTGACCTTCCCATCTTTCTTTGGTACATGCACAATGTTGGCTAACCATGTAGGATATTCGACCACTCTGAGAACCCCGACGTTGATCTGTTTGGTGACCTCCTCTTTGATTTTCAAGCTCATGTCTGGTTTGAATTTCCTGAGCTTCTGCTTCAGTGGTGGGCATGTTTGATTGGTTGGCAGTTTGTGGGCCATAATAGATGTACTGAGGTTTTACACCCCATGTTTTCGTACGTGAAAGTACATCGTAAGTCAATTGATGTAAGCTCAGAAATAAGATTATATTTGATGGAATATAAAGTAAGTTAATCATGTTACATTAGAGGTTACAAGTATTTAAGATCATGAATAACGAGTACCAAGAGGGTTGGAAAGCTTAGAAGCTAAACCAACTGAAGAGAATAAGTATCGTCAAAAGTCGACGAGTTTGTAATGTTATAACATGTACTTTAGGGTGATACTATGGTTCATTACATGATAAGGAGGTTATTCTATGAGTTAATGTTTATCGTATTATAGTTGTGTTCTACGTTTTGAAGTCAAGCAAGTGGTGGAACAAAAGTTGGTAAAGGTCTTCACAAGTTACACTCATAATGTGTGTAACATTAGGTCAAATGTAACTGAGCTTTCCTCCAGATATACTTGGAATTAGGGGATGATCTACCTACCAAACTAAATATCTATGAGTTTAGTTTCCAACGCATTAAACCGTTTATCGATACAATATAGGAATAGAGAGATATTTTCAGTTTTGCGAGACTGCGCAGACATCATATATGACAAGCAGGTGGATCACTAGAGCTTTTTGAGCAATAGATTTCATGTGTTATATGAGGTCATATTGGGACATATAATATACCAAATTTAAGGTATTGGAATGTAGTTTCCAACTCTCTTAACCGTTCATTCATACGACATCGGGATAAAAAGATATAATCGTCGGAGGATGGACCAATCCTAGGGTGCCAAGCTAGCACCTCTATGACTTTTCCAAACTTGATATATATAAACCTTAGGTCGGCTTTCTATTCATTATTCGGAACAAAACGACCAGAGAACACCAATAAACATAACCTTAAGCTATCTACTAGGGTTTCAAATAAGACTATCATCCCGGGCATGAAATCGAGAAGCAATAACATCAAAACGATCCCTACGATGTAAGTGTCATTATACCGCCTCTTCTTTTTCTTTGTAGTTAGAGTTTTGGAACTTACTTCATAGTTAAGAAAGGTATAATATCTGTATTTAAGTGCTTAAATATCAAGGAAGGTTTATAAATGTGTTCCCTAATAGTTAGAACTCACGGGACGGTGATCGGAAGCCGTGAGTTCGAGTTA
>ML551551.1:80094-94598 GCA_005239535.1 Nicotiana rustica
TCTACCTCTCTTTACATTATTGTTCATATTTATATTGACTAGCCTTACATACTCAGTACTTTATTCGTACTGACGTCCTTTTATTTGTTGACGCTGCATGCGGTGCTACAGGTCCTGATAGATAGGTAGACACAGCTCTCCTACCATAATAGGCTTTCCAGTTCAGCGGTCATAGGCGAGATCCCTTCTCCGGACTTGCCGTGGTCTTGGTATGCATTTTTGTTATAGCTATTATGGGTATGTCGGGGCCCTGTTCTGGCTATGTTGTATTACTTATGCTCCTTTAGAGGCCCATAGACAGGTGTCAACTCATGTATAGTTTGGTATGCCTTGTTGGATAATTTTTGTTGTATAGTCTTTCATGGCAGCGTTGTAGCTCGTACCTTTATGTAGTTTCTTAGCAATCTTGTCATCCCATGTAATGTATGTGCATGATCCATAACTACCATTTATATTGATCTTGTTATCCCTTAAAGATAATAAGAAGGTTAGATAAAATGTACGTTGGTGCTCGGCAAGTATGGCGCGGGTGCTAATCATGATCCTCCAGTTTGGGTCGTGACATGAGGCCAGTCATGTCGTCATATGACCATGCAAATATGTCCTCATATTCCCTTAATAATTCTGTATATTCCTCCTTTTCTGACGGCGACAGATGAATGTTGATGCATGTTTCTTTGATGGTCTCTGCATTTCCCAGGTTGACGACCTCAGTCTCATCCAAATTAGACTTAGGTCTGTTCTCAAAGTTCTCAACCTCCTTAATAATGTCCTCAGGTATATCATCCTCGTCTGACTCGGGATACGTTTGTTGCGTTTCCTCGTTGCAGGTCACGGTCGTCGGTTCATCAAGATAAGTAATAGTAATGATGTGTAAATAAAATAATGGGGAGGAAAATAGTAACAAGTAAATATAAGATTTATAAAGAAACTAGAAATGCTTTTATAAATTAAGTAATTGTTTGAACATAGGAGCTCTTTCTTGCAGAAATTAAAAATGGAAAAAGGGAGAAAATTCTGTAAATAAATAAGCTGTAAATAAAGCTTGTTTTGTTAGCTTTGCTACACCGAGGCTCGACGGGCTTTGGTTGTCCTGACAGACCAATTGTTGAGATGTGATCCCCTGCTCACGACTTGTATGGAAGGGCCTTCCTCCCCCTCCTCTTCAAGAATGACACAGCAGTCCATATCTCATCATCCAGAAATAAATCCCTTATCGCCGCTAGAGCTTCCTCCTCGTCTGTACCATATATGATATTAGCTGGCTGGAAAGTCTGTTCTATGCGGGGTGTTGGCTGCTCCAATGGGTAGTAGGGGTCACGCCATGGTGGCGACCAATCCTTGAACTCCTTCAAAGTGTACTCGTACCCTAGACCAAAAGTAGTACCGTGCTTCTTGAGTGTTATTGGCTTTGTTATTCCTTGAAGATGCTTATCGATCCCTTTACCCGAATCGTACCCTTGCCAGCTCGATATTCTTTCGGTCTTACTGCCCCACTACTTGTCTTTGTCAATGGCGTTAACACGTTCTATTTTTTGATAGATTTCTTCGCCCAACTTCCTCCTTCCATCGATGACTGAAAAGGTCTGGCGATCGTAGATATGGTTGCTACCGTCGCCATGAATGATTACCTCTTGGTGATTCCATTCAAACTTCACGGCTTGGTGTAGGGTTTATGCCACGGCCCCAGCCGCGTGGATACAAGGTCGTCCCAATAGTAAGTTGTAGGATGCAGGCACATCTATCACTTGGAAATATACATCGAACCAAGTTGGTTCCATCTGTAAGCATAAGGTAATTTCTCCCATGGTGGACCTATGTGAACCGTCGAAGTCCTTTACGTTGATCTCTCCTTCCTTTATCTCATGTAGACTCTTTCCCAATCTCTTGAGCGTGACCAGCGGACAGATGTTGAGGCTGGAACCCCCATCAATTAGGATCCTTGTGATGAAGTGATCCTCACATTGTACGGTGATATGTAGTGCTCTATTATGCCCTAGCCCCACAGGCGGTAGCTCATCTTCATGGAAAGTGATCTTGTGACTCTCCAGTATCTGGCCCACCATGTTGTCCATTTCCCCACTGGTGATATTGTCTGGCACGTATGCTTCACTCAGCACCCTTAGCAAAGCACTCATGTGAGTTTCAGAATTTTGTAACAGGGAGAGTATGGATATCTGAGCTGGCGTTTTGTTCAACTGGTCGAGAATTGAGTATTCCTTGGCTTGTATATTTCGTCACTGATCGTCTGAACATGTTTCGATGATGGGGGGACGGTTGTTGGCCTGCTTGCTAGACTCGGCCAAATGTTCGGGGGTATAAACTCTACCAGTTCTTGTCATACCCTGTGTAGTGATGGCTTTTTTAGACATGCCTTTACCTTTCCTCCTTGCTTCAGCGGTATAGTCCCACAGAATGGTGTCTGAATAAAAGGGTGTCGTTGTTGACATTGCCACTGGAATAGGTGTGGTCATTCTTATTCCTGTCGCAGTATATGTTATAGATGGCTGGATTGCAACGTCGAGCGATCGCACAAACTCGACTTCGATCGGTCATAGGGCCTTTCCCTCGGCGGGTGGCCTTGATTAAAACTCAAGTGGAATGGACATGGTTACCTCAACTTCCTCAGATGGCTGCATCTGGACCACGATCGGATTAAGAGTAATCACAGGCTTCTTCGGATCACCATCGGCAATTAGCCCAATTGATCCCTCAGGATCCCAATCATCTTCAACCTCAACCATGTAGACGCCGCCTTTATGGTCGGGCAACGGATTATTGTGAACATTAGGAGCAGGGTCCTTGGCTACAATGATCTTGTTATCTATGAGGGTTTGTATCTTGTCTTTCAGGGAACGACATTCCTCGATGGTATGTCCCTTCATGCCGTAGTGGTAAGCACAGGTTTTGTTTGGGTTGACCCACTGAGATGGGTTCTCAGGGATGAAAGCGGGGATGGGTGTGACATAACCAGCGGCTTTAAGCTTTTCATATACTTGGTCAATGGGTTCAGCTATGGCAGTATACTATTTTGGTGGACGACGGTTGAAGTTTGGGCGAGGTCTCGGGAAGTTTTGGCGATTAGGTGGTGATTGATAGTGAGAAGGTTGAGAATTTTAGGCATTATAGACGGGAGCTGGTTGTGAGTATCTGGGCGAGGTAGGTTGATATGCGGATGGTGGAGTTTGGTAGGTGGGTGAGGGTGTCTGGAATTGAGGTGAAGGTGCTTGGTAACTTGGAGCTGGTTCGTAAATGAACGAAGGTACGGGGTATACTTGGTATTTGGGAGGGGACTTGTCTTGTTGTGCCACCATCACGGCTCCTACATCCCTTTTCTTATACACACCAGTGGATTTCAGAGCTTTATTGGTAGCCTGTAATGCTTCAAAATTAGTAACCATACCGTTTTTGATGCCTTCCTCGATTCGCTCTCCCAACTTGATGATATCAGATAACATGTGCCCCTCGACCATCATCAGCCGCTCATAGTACTGAGGATCCTAAGCGCCCACAAAGAATTTCTTCATTTGTTCTTCTTCCAAGGCTGGCCTGACCTTGGCAGCCTCTAACCTCCAACGAGTAGCATACTCGCGAAAAGTCTCAGTTGGTTTCTTCTTCAAGTTCTGGATGTAGAACACATCCGGTGCATTCTCCGTATTAAATCTGAATCTATCCATGAAGTCCATAGCCATATTCACCTAATTGATCCATTTCTTTGGATCCTGGTTGATGTACCAGGATAGTGCATCACCTTTCAAACTCCTCATGAAGAGTTTCATGCGGATCCTTTCATCTTTTCCCACGCCGACCAATTTGTCGCAGTAAGTGCTTAGATGGACTCTCGGGTCACCAGTACCATCAAACATTTCGAACTTAGGAGGTTTGTACCCCTCGGGCAGTTCAACATCGGGTTGTATGCAAAGATCCTCATAGTTCAATCCCTCAACCCCTTTAACTCCTTCGACGCCCTGAACTTTTGGTCAATTTCTTGAGTTCCTCAGCCAAATTCCTGATGATCTTGTCTTTCTCGTCAGACTCATAGGTATGCGGTGTGGAATGAGATACGGTTTCCACATAAATAGGGTTGTCATAAGCCTGAAAGTGGTCTATCGTCTGATCCTATAGAGGCGGAGTGCTGTAGTGACATGTGTTGCGTGGTGCTGGTGGAACGGGATCTTTGGGGTGATTGGGTTGTTTTGGGACGGTTTGGGGTAAAGTGGGGTTCAAAGTATTTGGGAAGTGAATGTCTGGAACGTTGAGGGAGAATGATAAGTGGGCCAAATTCTTGACTTGGTCAAGTTCCTCTTGGAACTTCAGCAACTTCTTCTCTAGTGGAGACATATCCTCGTGCAGAACCTAAATACCCTAACCATCAGTGATCTCAACCTGTTCATCCCTGTTGTCTTTTCAAGTACCGCCTGCATCTGTCATCTTAGTTTTGCCCTTGTTTTTCCTTTGGGAGGACAGGGAGGAGGAGTAGGAGGAGGGCCCTTTGATCTGGTGCAATAAGTTGTTCATGCCAGAGTGCACGAACTAACTTTTGGGGAAGGGGAATAACTAACAAAAAGGCAGTGAAGTTAGTGATGGTCATAAAGAGTATTGCAGTAATTTAAACATGTAATGCGAAAATGTAAAACACATCCTAAGTTGGGGAACCTCTTTATGCCCGAGGTAGGCCTAACGACAAATTAAATTGGAGAACTTCAATACTAAATGCCTCATTTTATTGATGATAAAATAGACAAATCCAACTTCACTCTAAAAAATACGAAGATGTAAAATGTTACTAATGTCCAGGGGCCTTATTACATCAAAAGCAAAGTAAAGACAAATCCTTTCTATTTTGTCTCAGAAGGACCTTCCCCAGACTCGGCACCTCTACTTGCCTTGATCAACATTGCCATCTCGCGGAGTCCCTGTAGTAAGTAGGTTTTGCCTAGGATTCCCACTTCAGCTCCCTCGGTCTTTTGACAAGTCCCAATCCTCCTATGGAACTTTTCCTCCAAGTCAACTATGCCTCGTTCCAAATGTGCTAGCCTCTAGGTGGAAGTGATGGCCATGTCATTCGATTCCTCGATCAGCTTTTTGTTGGCTATGTGGATTTTATGATGATCTTCTTCACAGTGATGGAGCCTTTTGCGAAGCTGGTTGAGCCTAGTTGTTGCCTCGGCTTTCTCATCTATGACCCTATGTCCTCGAGCGAACCCTGGCTCAACACTTCCTCCCCAGTTATCTTCCAACCATCCCATATAGTAAGGAGAGCAACCAGCGTGATACCTGTCAGGCTCGATAGTATCCTTCTCTAACTGGATCCTGCAGTGCCACAATTGCTGAGTTTGACACTTGTGAGGGATGTCGTCATCTTGGAAGTCCGCCCTGAGATGACTCATTTTCTCGACACTTGGGACGACTTGCTTCCTTCCTGCCTGCCTCATGACTCGAATCGGGACATAAGGGTACGTCCCTCTAAGACCAATCAATATTAGGAACGGAGTGTCTCTAGTCCGAATGATGAATTCGTCGGTCGGGAACCATTCGAACATCCATTGGATCTGATCCTCGATCAGATTTTCCAATAACTCGACCCACCCATTGGCATTTTCTGGTTGTGCAAACATGTCAGGGATGTAGTTCATACGCTTTGGATGATGGAAAGCAATATGATCATCCCAAACTCTCCTATGTATGTCTTGACGGTAGTCACCCCTTTGCAAATGCTCGATGAGCCAAAGCTGAAGTAGCATGTTACAACCCTCAAAATGTTTTGCTCCTCGTTGACAGTTCTCCAAAGCTCGGTATATATCAGCAAAAATCATAGGTACAATGCTGTAATCTAGTCCGTCGATCCCTTCGATCAGAGTTTTAGTAACCATAGATAATCTGGTGTGGATTCTTCCCTTCTTTGTCGGGAAGACCATCAATCCCAAAAAGCTGAATATGAAGACGAATACCCGGCGGTGAATGTGTCCTAGAGAGGTGAGGGCGAACTCTTCCTGATATGTGCGGTAAGACTGACTACGGCCATACCTCTCGTACAAATAGTCAAAGGGGATGTATGAGTCTTCCAAGCAGACTAAATCCGGATTCTTCTTGAGTCCCGTCATTTTAAGAAAACCCCGGCATGTTAGGTTTTCAGGCATCAATAACCCTTGAGACTCCCAAGGCAAACCAGTTAAACCCCTTATCTCCTCTAGCAGCGGTGTCATCTCATTGTTCCGAAATCGAAAAACTGACCGATCACAGTCCTAGAATAAGGTGGCAGCCTCTATCATCATGTTATTAGGCTGAATGTCCAAAAGAGAGGGCAAGTTGCCCAGGTGTTTTCTGACTGTTGTTTTGTCGCTTGAATGCAAGTCTTCCCACCAGTTCAGAAGTTTCGGGTGGATGTTGGTGACCATGCCGAATCTGGGGACCTAGTGCCTCATCTCAGAAAAATAAACCGGTTAGGCCCTTACCCCCACCAGACTCGACTATTTAACATCAATAATTAGCAATGAGCATTTAAGTTCCCCAAATAAATGCACGGAACGTGAAAGCGTCCTTTTGGCTTCCAGGGGAAACCCAATGGACTTTGGACGAGGCTATCTTAAAGGCTTTTGTGCGGACAACCTGTTAGCCTGTCTAGGTTTTTCCATGATGCATGCAACATAAAATAGAGTAAGGTTTCTATTGGGGTTTTAGACTGGTACCCTTGAGCGGACAACTCAAGGGGGAAGGCATGGAACTGTCGACTGCACCGCTGATCGACTAGTTTTACCGCAAATACGCCTTTCCAAATTTAGGGGGTGATAATATTGGAATAGCGCAACCACTCATTGTAAGCGTTGCTATAGGATTTGTTTGGAACGAGTGGAATATGAATGCGGAACATGATATGCAATAATAATCATTAAAACAGATAGGCATGTACTTTCACGTTGAGGAAAGCGGTAAAGAAAGAAAATACAACAGTTATAATGGAAAGCGGTTACAAAGAAAACATGAAGATATGTCAGTTACGTTCGGATGAAATAAATACTTGCAAAAGTAAACAGTTATCAGCATATAATAGGAAAAGGCGTAAGCATTTAGATGCAAATTTAAAGGTCCAAATTCACAAAGCAAATTGTAATGGCATAATCCTAGGGAAGAACCTCAGCAGAGTCGCCATGCTGTCGCGCCCCCTTTTTCTATCGCACGGGTTAGGTACGGGGAGATCGGGTTTATGACATTTTGGACAACTCCTTAAAAGAAAGGGTTTAAGGAAGAGTCGCCACCTAACGATTTTATGGTGCTTTAGGGAACCCAGAGTTGATAACTTGTGAACTAGTTCGTGCACCCAGAGATTGGGTAAGGCCTTGAAATTATCCCAAGAGGAAGGTGTTAGGCACCCCTCAAGATCCACAACTGTGGGTCCCAGCCAATAAGTTTTGTGAATTTGGACGGTGAACAAGTAACAAGTAAGGTTCATATAAGAGGGGATTCAAACAAGCTTAACATTCTTTTGGAGAACGTATAAAATAAACATTTGAAAAGACACTGTCCTAGGTTAAAAGTAATACGGATCACTTCAATGCAATACCCGGTATGTCACACCTCGAAGAGGCGGCTACACGTTGTATTAGCGCACAGGTCATCATATCCGTATTCTGCCCTTCCCACCCCTTAAAGGTTGTTAAAAAATGCGTGTGTTGGTCACGAATGCTTATTGCGTGCCATTACCCGTCCCATCCTATAAGTCCTGAAGGGTGTTTAGGACTACTAATCCTACAAGGCAGGAAATAGGCTAAACCCTAAGGTTTAACGGATAAAAACACTAGGCGACATACAAAACAAGTAGGACTGCACATCTAAGGTAACATATAAAGACAAAGAAAGGCTCACATATCTCTCCACACATAAACATATAAGTAGCGCGTCTCAAACACGGTTAAATTCTAGAGACAGGAGTTCAAAATAGGAATTTTAGTAAAATAGCAGGTCGTAGGAATCTAGGTTAGAAAACTTGATGAAGACAGAAAATTTAATTAAGACTGATAGTTGATTTAAAAATATACAGTAACTAAAGGCAGCGGTAAAACTTAGAAATGTGTAGTGATTTAAAGCTTTCAGTAAACATAGATGAAAGTCATTAAAGCGGGTGTTTGAAGCAACATAGTGATTTTAAAAGATTAGGGACTAAATACAGTGGCTTAACATAGAGTAATAATTATCAGTTTTCAAAGAACTGTAGTAAAATAAGTAGTAAGATGGTATCAAAATATAGTAATGTTTTATCAAAATATAGTAGCTTTAGGGTAATACATGGCAAGGATTCGAAATGTCATGATTTTGAGTAGAGTGAGGTATTTTTAAAAACCCAGTAGTTTGAAAACATAATAGAACATGAATCAGTAAAAATTAGTAAAAGGAAAAAGATGCACAACTTCGAGATTGTTAAAAATAGAGCAGGAGTTTTAATAAAGTAAGATGAACTTCAGTGAGGTAAAACAGGAGTGGGAACAACATGGTTCAAAATGTTCAAAGGGGCTGATTAAACTAGTAGAACATAATTGATTTGATTTTAATACGTATTAGGCCTAATATTTTCCTAAGCGTCGTATACATTGCCTACTTATTTTAAAGAGTGAACATGCACATTTGGATTCTGATTTTAATAGATACATGTTTGCAGGAAATTGTTTCAAGTAGGTTAAACATATTTTATGAGAGTATTAGATTATGTTAACTAGGCGTTCTGATAAATAAGAAGTCCAAAGGGAAGGATATCTAATACACAAAGTATCACCTTAAGACATGGTTTCTATATGTCATGTTTATAAAATGCATGAGCAATACATTATGACAGCCTTTGTTACTCATTTAGTTATAATAGGAACATGGTGTCAGATGGCGTGAATATAATAGATATGTTAAAATGAAGAACCTAAACATGATTTTTAATGCATGGTATGCATGATACTATTGTGCACATAGGGAAATAAAGCCTAAGTCATGATTTCTACCCATACTACCCTAAACATGCATAATTCCCTCCCATATTCACTATCCAGCCCCAATCATTTGTTTACAAATTATTACAGACCATAACAAATGAATTACCGTAATTGCTAACGGAAAAATAAGAAGTTATTCTATAGAGAGCCTTCAAAGAGGCCCAACCTTCCAGCCTCACCCCTTTCGAGCTTCACGGCCTTACATAGCCTGGGTGCGGCAAATCACATAATTACATAAGGAAAAGTTAAAATCAGTCAAGAATCAATAAGGAAAGAATCATAGTTCATTAGGCATAGGGTAAATAATTAAAGCTAAGTTCGAAACATTCTAATTAAGGACATAAACAATAAGAATATAGTACCCCATCAGACAAGTCAAGTGAATCGATTGATTCAAATAGGAGAGGTAAAAATTGAAGCATCGAAGGAAAGTTTATCAATCAAACCCCAATGTATGGAGTCCAGAATCAATCAACGAGGAGTCATAATTTTATATATAAATAGACAAGAATGACCAGGCATAGTAAACAGGCAGGTTGAACAAGTGTTAGTAGAAAGGTGCAAGTCTGGACAATCGAGATAGACATAAGCACATAGTGGTGGTATAAGTTAAGCTAATAGAACTCAGTAAACATATTCGAGGCATATAATCATGACAACTCAACAAGAAACAAACAGAGTCATGCTAATACACAGAACCAACGAAGAAGACTTAATAAAATTAGGGCTTTTAACACAAGCAAGGTAAAAAAGCTAGTAGAATCAGATAATCGTCATGATATGCAAAGAACAGACTTAAAAGCAAGAAGAAACTCAGTTCAAAACAAGCGTAAAAAAGTTATGAGAAACCCTAGTTTTTAAAAGGAAGTAAAAGCTTTTAAAAGTCGAAGATTCTTAGAGATTGAGTCAAGAATAATGTAAAACATAAAGAAACACGCTTGAAACATTTAGAAACACCATAGATCTGAGAGGTTTAGGCAAAAAATTAGGGTTTCAGAGAGGATTGAAGATAACCGGAGAACCTGTTGCGAAGCTCGAAGGTAATGGTGATTGTGGCATGGTCGTATCAAACCCCACCGGAGAAGGTCAGAAAATCACAAAAGCAGGAGCCCTAGTAGTGGTCCAGCATGGTCGAAACCCATGGAGGTCTCAAAGACGGAGAGGATCGGAGAGATAAGGCTTCAAGGTGACTGGTGGTTGAAAGGATGTGTGCTTGGAAGTGGCCGGAGATGAAGGCTAGAGACCATCGGAGAACCAGAAGGTTCTAGAGAGAAAGGGGAGAGGAAAAAACCAGAATAGAGAGAGTCAGTCTCGATGAAAATGAGAGAGAGGGGGGGGGGTAGGTAAAGGTTAATTAAGGTAAGGGATGATATGGGCCGTTGATATCATTTGATCAACGACTCAGATTTAATCAGGGGTTGGGCCAGGTTAATATTGTCTTTGGGCTGGGTTAAATAGTCTGATGGGTTGGGGTTAATTGGGTTTAGAGATTAGGTTAAAATGTGGCTAGAATTTAAAATAATATGGCTAATTGTTAAATACCCGTAAAAAATAGATAATTAATTAATTAAAATAGCTAATATTTGTATAAAAATAAAATTAAGTTAAAAATAGGTAAAATTACAATAATTAACTAATATTAAAAATGTAAGACACATAAATTCGAATTTTAAAGGTATAAAATGTCTAATTAGGCCATATTTCCAAAAGTGATTGTGATTGCAATTAAATAAGACCCAATTGGCCAATTTACAAAATAATTAGATTTTAATAAGTCAAAAGTGATTATAAATGACATAATGAACTGGAAAATATTTTGAAATTATTTTAGAGCAGAATTTTTGAATTATAAAAAATATACGATATTAAATAAATAGGGAAATAATTTAGATAAAAATATGGAAAAATTAGGAAAAAATACTCCTTATTGAAAAGAGTGATTTTGAAAGCTTATATACAAGTTTGAAAATAATTTGAGGAAGAATTGGGTATCAACACCATGTACTGAGTAAATGCCGAGTCTAACCTCGACGAAGTAGTGACGAGGCTACGTCGGGGATTTAGCAATAAACATGTGATAATAATATATAAAACAAGAAGGATATCTAAACAAATAGTTAAGTACTGGAACAATAATAAAATAACGCAGTCGCCTTTTCCAAGCCTCAACTATAACCAATTCTCAAATAGTTTTCGAGTTTCCAAACTTTAACTCTAAATAAAAATAGTGCCAAAAATATGAAGAATAGTAAAATAAACATTTAAGCTTTTCAAAACTTTATTTTTCTTTGAAATTCAGTAAAAAATAAAAATGTCCTCCCTTATTGCTCCTTGTTGCGGTGTGCAACCCGCTCCCACCTGTCCACCCTTATTGCTCCTCCCTAAATATATCACCCTTATTACTCCTGTTGCGGCGTGCAACCCGATCCCACATGTCCACCCTTATCACTCCTTGTTGCGGCGTGCAACCCGCTCCCACCAGACATATCATATCAATTTATTCATAAATTTCACAATTCAGGCCAAGCCTTTCACAATATTTTTGTCTCAATAATTATGAATAAGAAACTGTATTTTTCTCATAAACTTCATCAATATCCTCTCAACCATGAAACCAACAATAACATAAAATATATATATGATTCGTAAAAACAATGTCAAACCGCTCAACCGTTTCATACCACAAGGAAACCGGCTAAAACAATCAATAATCTTTCCAAAATAACCACAAAAATATATAACAACAATATAATAAGGCCAAGTAGTCATAGAAATAATTATGAACATAGAACAATTAAGACAAGAATCAATTAAGTTGGGAACAGGAAAGGGATCATGCTTAACAGGAAATTTGGGGGTGCATAGCTACTCGTCACCTCATCTATACACCACACACATGAATTACACATAGCAAACAACTGGGGAGTATATTCCCTTAAGTCAAAGTTAGACCAAACACTTACCTTAATTTCGCAGGCCTCACACATCTCAATTATAGGTTTTCCTTTAGAATCTTGCTCTAACTTGCTCGAATCTAATCATAATTAACTCAATATCATTAATTAAGTCTAAAGGAACTAACTTTATTGAAAATAATAATTTTTCCTAAGTTTTCTCAAAAAAGGTGAAAACCCGACCCCGGGCCACTTGGTCTAAACTCGGGGTTCGGCCTAGATTACGTTTACCCATTCACCCACGAACCCAAATATATAATTAGTTTTAAAATCCGACCTCAATTCGAGGTAAAAATTTGATTTTTACAAAATTCCCTAATTCTACCCAAACCCTCAATATTTACCATGAAAATTCTTAATTTTTTATTTAAAAGTGATGAAAAACGATGAGTAATTGAAAGAGTAAACTTTAGAATTGATTGTCTATTACTTAGGAATGATATTTGGTGAATAAATTCGTTCCTAGGGCTGTGGGGTGCGAAAATGTGAAGAAGAAGAAGAAGTCTGCCCATTTTATATATATTTTTCTGCCAGCTATTCTGCCTCGTTTCTCTAGTCAAACGATCCCGAAAATCGATTTTTATGTGACCAATGAATTTCTTGTGAAATTCTAGTCAAGTTAGGGTTTTGAATCACTCAATTTGACCTTATAATGAAGGAGATATGTAGGTTTTAATATTTGCAAATAGTGCAAATTTTTAATATGCCGACAATGACAATTTCGTAATTAACCTGAAAAATCTTGCAACCTTAGTAAAATGATCATAAAATCCCCATACGATGTCTAAATTCGATGATTTTTTTGTTACGGGTGCGTAATTACAATACGGATCTAATACAACATTCAAAACAGAAATCAGAGCTCATTTGTTCAATATGATATCATTCATGCTTGAAAAAACAACGTCGAAGCATAAGAAAGAACGAGTGCAACACAACCCAAATCTATTTGAAACTCACCCCGAGCTCTCGGGGCTCTAAACCAAATATGCATGCAAGTATAAAAACATCATACAGACTTGCTCGTGTGACCAAATCATAAAAAAATATGTAAAACTATGAATTAGACCTCAAAATTCATCATTTTCATCAAGAACACTTAAAGTTCATAACTGTTAAACCGAATATCCGAATCACGTCAAACGAATCCCGTTTTTCACCAAATTTCACAGTAAACCTTTAAATACTATAATGAATCTGTACCGGGCTCTGGAACAAAAATACGGTCCCTATACCAATGTTTTCAAACATTAATTCTTTTTTTTTTCATTAATATCTCAGCAAAACAATTTCTTTCAAAAATTGATTTCTAAGGCTTGGGATCCCGGAATTCATTTTCGGGCATACGCCTGAGTCCCATATTTTACTGCGGACCTCTAGGGATCATCGGAATAAATATCCTGGTTCGTTTACTCAAAATATTCACCAAAGTCAACTATAATCAAATTTAAATTCTAGAAATTACTATTTGTCATATTTTCATATAAAAGCTTTCCAGTTTCACGCCAGGATTGCTTATGCTAATCGAGGTATTTAAAATTAGTCTTTTATGGATGTTAAGCCTAGAACAAAGTCTAAATTCATAAAATGACCCTTTGGGTCATCATATTTTTCTAATTGTTTGGCTTAGAATAATAAGTGATAATTCTCTTACACTCCTTATCGCCTACATATTATTCTCTGTGGGATTCGACAAAGACTTATAATTGGGGAAATTATATTGCATGTGACCGTGTCCGTTTACTTTTTAGTAGTAGATTTTGACGTCATCAAAATTGGCGCTGTTGTCGGGGAAATGTTTTGCATATTTAGGTTTTTTGAGAAGTAAGCGTGCGTGATTTGGTCCAAACTTGTGAATATTTGTGTAATTATTATTCCTATCTTTGTTTATTTTATTGTTTTTTCTCTTAGTTTTGAAATATGGCATCACATAATTCAAATTGGTCGGATGGTATTTTTTCATTCTTTGATGACTCTTGTCCTTATTTTGGAGGACTACTGTCACGATCCAAAACCGGTCCAGGTCGTGATGGCACCTAACAACGAGGTTAGGCAAGACAACGTACAACTATAACAATAAAAGTGCGGGATACAATAACAACATGGGGTAAGGCCGTAGAAACAAGCTGAACCATAGCTAGGCCCAATACATATACAACCCCGATAATTACAACAAGTGTGTGCCAGGACAAGTGTCACAGTGTCAACGGGCAGCTACATAGATACAACTGTATAAAATACATATACAAAATATACAAGCTGCAGTCTGGAACAAATGACTGAGCAAACATGAAACCAGGAGGCTCCAGAGGTGCTGTCAGGAGAACGCCAAGAAGACAGCTCACCGTGTGGAGCGACGCCGCAGTCAGTACCTATCAACAAGCGGACGACCAGACAGACCAGCCTCAGTACCTGCACAGTCAAGTGCATAAAAAGAAAGAAAGTGCAGCATGAGTACATATACACGAATATGTACCCGGTGAGTATCCCGTCTAAACTTGTAAAGAGTAGTGACGAGAGGTAGAATACATACTCACTAAGGTCCAGTACATAAATAAATAAATAAGGTACATGC
>ML551551.1:105023-124858 GCA_005239535.1 Nicotiana rustica
AACACAACAATTTTACGTGGAAAACACCTGGCTCAAAAGGTGAAAAAACCACGACCTATTTCCCAGTAGGATTTTCCCAAACTCTTCACTACAACTCTGATCCAAACAGCATTTACAAAATAAAATCTTTTGTAAACCTAAGGATTAACTCTAACCCTTTGTGGCAAATTAACCTCTAGCTAATTGCTGCAATCTTCAAGTTAACTCTAACATGAATAGTGTGTACCTATTACAATTTCTTCTAGATAAAGTTGAAAGATACAATATGAAATCACCTACTACAACCAACTAGACTCAAAAAGACAACAGATGGAATTGGTTCTTCTAGCTGGTTCAAGAAGCTTTTGTGTCGCACAAGGATTCTTCTTGCAAAATTGCTTTGGTAATTTTGCTTTCAGTTCTTGTTTCACTTCTGTCTTTGTGCGATACAAATCTTCAGCAAGAATGCTTCAACATTTTATAGCGCCAGTAGTTGAGATGTTGTTGTTTAGTTCTAGTGCAACTCTTCCTTGGTGGAAGAGTTTGTGTTCATCTCAACTTCCTCAATTGTTTCTGTCCTTGCTGAATTCGAACTTTATCTTCTTATCACTTTGCAACCTTTTAACTTTAGGAGACAACCTCTTAGTTCACAGATAATTCACATATCATGTTTATCTCTTGTGCATGAACGCTTCTTGTGGCAATGGTTCTGTTTGCCCTGATGGACCAGGTTCAACTGGGTAGGCATTTTTCAATCTTAAAAACCATGCAGTGACTTGGTACAAGAAATTCCCCCTTTTTGATGATGACAAACTCTGTGCTTAACCCTGTACGTACTTCAATCCAACATAGACACTTTGTAAAGTTTTTAAGCATTTATCATAGAGAGACCAGGTTCTTAGGTTATTAAATATCACAAAAATCTTTTGAAGCACACATCTTCCCCCTTTTGGAATCATCGAAAAGTTACAAAATGATAAACATACCAGAGTTATTAATAATTACTCATGTCCATTGAGGCAACTGCAGGTGCAAAGCATGATTAATCATCAAAAGAAACCAATCAAATGTAAGCTATTAAAGAAATTGAGATAGAATCAATAACCAAAAAAGCAAATTCATTGATTAGATCATATATCAAGAACCATACATAAAAGTAATTAAAACAGTCGCAACCATTAGCAGAACAACAACAAAAACAAAACAAGATAAAAACCCAAACTAGGCATTGAACGGGTATTGGTGGCACTGGACTCCTAAGGCTGGGAAGGGGCAGAGGAGGATGTGGTCTTGGCTTGAAGAAGGGAGAGAATTTGTTGAAGAACACCCTTATTCTTCTCCTTCTCTTTGGCTAATTCAGTTTTGAGAGCATCCCGCTCAACTTCAACCTCAATAAAGAGAGATTTCAATCGAAGGATCTCCGTATCCTTTATCTCACCTTCCTACACAAGTGACCTGACCTTGCTATTAACAGGGTTTTTCCTGGATGAACCAGGTTCATCCTCAGGAATATTAACAATATTATAACAGGTCAGCAGCGTATTCTTCCCAAAAAAGTCCTTAGCAGTAGCCATTTCAGCTTTCTTTATTGGAACCTTGAAGTGGGGAAGCACAGCAATCAGAATAAATCCATATTGTATAGCATGTGCCTTGGCTCCGTTCACAACTCTGTCGAAGAGCTGGATGATGAACACATGCCAATTGATCTGCTTACCCGTGTACAATCTTTCCATAAGCGTGAGGTCCATGTATCTGGCAATGTGCCTTCTCTCTTGTCTTGGCAGCAGAAACGTGATCACAAACTCAAAGAACAATTTGTGCTGAGGTCGCATCTCGCTCCTGAATACTGCCTTGGGCTCAGGTTCTTGTTCATTCTCACAGAAAAACCTGGTGATGTTGAGAGCTGAGGCCAAACCATCCAGATTAGGCCATTTTTGCCTTGTATAATCATCATAACCCTCAACAGGGATATTCAGTATCTCCCCCAACTCCTTTGCATCAAACGAGATTTCAACTCCTTGAACCCTGGTAGATACCTTGCCATCCTTGAAAACTGCGTTGGCCATAAATTCAACCAACTCATTCCTAGCCAGCCTTCCTTTCAGGTGAAGAACCATGTCCTTTCACCCTACATTCAGGGTATCCATGAGAAAAAGCATCCATGATTCCTCAAGGTCTCTAACCAGCTTTCCTTTCAAGATAGTACGTTTTCCAAACATGGTGAGTTTGTCAGTATCTCTTCACCAGACTCCTCTTCGCCTCCACTCCATTCCTCATCATCAGCAATCTTGACTTTATTTGACTCAGACCTGGTCCATTTTGCAATGGTTGAGGGTGTGGCAGACATAGATGCTGATCCCCCAACTTCCTCAGCATCTCAGCCAACGTCTCCTCAATAGATGAACAAGGTTCATCTACTGATTGTTGTAGGCTCTCCAGACCTGCTGATGCTTCCCGAGAAATGCTTCTCCCTAAAGCTGTGACTCCTTCCTCATCAATCACATGAGCGGGTCCACAAATAGCCAGAGTGGCACCGTCCTCCCCAAATCCCCTTACTGAGATCCCTTCTCCCTCTCTCTCAAGGTTTACATTTTTACCAAGTTTTCTCCACCTATCAAGTACCTCTACATCCACAATCGACCCAACCAAAACAAATCTATTTTAGCCGTATCAGTTGCAGACCCAACTTCAAGATTTCTCTGTTTAGTGTCATATGAACCTGGTGCTTCATCATCATTAGTGGATTTGAAGGATTCACTGAAGGATTCAGAATCTTGAACCTTGCTTTCTTGAAGTATTTCATCTAAAACTTTTGCACGAGAACTAGAAGTAACTGATTTTCTAGCCAAGACTTTCACTCTACGTGCCCTGGAGGCTGAAGTAGGGTTAGGTGTAGGTTCAGGAGTAGGTTCAAGAACTGGAGGATTTTGAGGGGTTGAAGATCTTGCTGGAGAATGTGAATTGTATACTTATGGAGAATTAGAACTAGAATCACCGTCCCCATAATCGAAGGAGGTGGAAGAAGATGAAGCAGGGGGTAGTGAAGACATTTTTATGGGGAATTTGGAGGAGAAGAAAGTTGATCAGTTTTGGTTTGAGAGGAATGAATCACTAGATTCTACGGTTATGCTTTTGAAGGGGGGAGGTAATGATGGCCTTTTAAATATGTGGTCATTAATTGTACAACGGGCAGATGCATTCGTCAAGTGGGAGTCTAATCGTTGTAGGAGTGCCATTGATTAGACGGTTAGGAATCCCTAAATCTAGGCTAATGAAGATACTATGGGACTTCTTGAAACTGGTTCATTTTAGGATAACTACAGAGAATTTAAAATGAACAAAATATAGATAGTGTCCTGCTCACGTGTGACTATCATTATTTTAATAAGTGTATGGAGATGAGCATGTACCTTGCCAGTCAGATGAACCAACAGCAATGAACCAGGTTCATCGTGTTAAAGTCTTTAATTTGCCTCAATTTACAAAGATAGAAAAAGATCATTAGCAACCAGGGAATCATGTTAATACACCAAAAAAAAATTCATTTTTTTTCTCAATTTTTTCATTTTTGTTTTTCAATTATGTGATCTTAATCAACCCTAATTCAATCCGGTTTCTCTAAAAATGCTCCCTACTCAGTGCTTTAGTAAAGATATCTGCCATTTATTTGTCAGTAGCACAAAATTCGATTGAGATCATTCCTTTTTCATAGGTAACCCTTCGGAAATGGTGTCTAACATCTATGTGCTTAGTTCTTTTATTATGAACCGAGTTCTTCGTCATACTTATTGCACTAGTGTTGTCACATAAAATTAGAATGCATCCAACCTCTATACCAAAGTCCATGAGTTGTTGCTTGATCCATAGCAACTGAGCACAGTATGAGGCTGTAGCCACAAATTTAGCCTCATCAGTAGACAAGGCTACTGAATTTTGTTTCTTGGTGGCCCAAGACACAAGGCAAGAACCCAAAAGTGATCCATGCCTGAAGTACTTTTCATGTCAACCAGGAAACCTTCATAATTTGCATCAACATATCCTACAAGGTCTAAATTACTACCTTTAGGATACCAAAGGCATAAACTAGTAGTGCCTTTCAAATATCTCAGAAGTCTCTTCACTGCAGATAGATGGGACTCCTTTGGATTTGCCTGAAACCTGGCACATAATCCTACACCGAACACAATATTAGGTCTACTGGTAGTGAGATATAATAAAGACCCAATCATCCCTCTTTATAGCTTCTGATCAACGGATGAAACAGGTTCATCCACATCTAATTTTGTAGTTGTGGCTTTGGGGGTGTTAATTTCTTTGAGTCTTCCATTTTAAATCTTTTGAGCAATTCCTTCACATATTTTTGTTGATGGATCATTGTTCCACTTGAGTTTTTCTTGATTTGCAAGCCTAAAAAGAAGGTTAGCTCCCCCATCATACTCAACTCAAACTCACTCCCCATATGTTTAGAAAATTTCTTATTCAATTTTTCAGAGGTCGCCCCAAATATGATATCATCCACATATATTTGCGCAACCAGGAGATCCTTACCTTTTTCCTTTGAGAACAAGGTATTGTCAATTTTACCTCGTTTGTATCCATGTTCTAACAGGGATTTTGATAGCCACTCATACTATGATGACCCGAAAGGTCATCTTATCTAAAGTTAATTATGATGGTGTTTCGAGGTCCTAAAAGCCTCTGTTAATCTTACCTCGATGTGCGTGCGCATCCCGGTGCGTAGCTGGGAAGCCTTTATGTGAAAACTGGATAAAGAGTTAAATTTATGATAATTAATTAAATAAAGTTTACTTTGGTCAACATTTTTGGTAAATGGACCCGGACCCGTGACCTGACATTCCCGAAAGGTCCGTAAGAAAATATGGGACTTGGGCGTATGCCAGAAATCGAATTCCGAGGACCCAAGTCCGAGAAATGAATTTTTAAAGAAAATTATTGTCTGAAAATAATAAAGGCTTATGAAAATGAACCTTGATGTGAAACTTGTGCTGCCGGGGCCGTAATATGGTTTCGGAGCCCGGAACAGGTTCAATATGTGTAATTTTAGTTATCTGTGAAATTTGGTAAGAAACGAACTTGATTTGACGGGTTTCAGATCAAAATGGGAAAATTTAGAGTTCATGAAGTTTTGAGAATTTTCATAGAATTTGAAATTTGGTTTGGAATGTGATTTTATGTTCCCGAGGTCCGAATGAAATTCCGAGATCGGGGATAGTTCCGTTATGTCATTCATGACTTGTCTGCAAAATTTTGGGTCGTTCCGGGTAGTATAGGTCGGTCCGCCGCGTTGTTATAGAAATCAAGAACTTAGAAATCCTTAAGTTTCATCCTAGGGGTTTTGAGGGGTGATTATTAGATTTAGCGCTATTTGGGGTGTTCTTAAAGCTCGAGTGAGTCCGTATTATTAGTTAGGACTTGTTGGTATAGTTGGACGGGGGCTCGGGTGGGCCCAGGTACCCCCCGGACACCACACGAAGACAAAAACCAGCTAAAGATGCAGCTGGTGCACCTGATCTGGTGTGACCGCAGGTGCGGTTGCCAAGCCGCAAGTGCGGGACCGCTCCTATGGTTCCAGCCTCGCATGTGTGAAGGTTCCGCAGGCGCGGTTCCTCTTCCGCAGGAGTGGAACCGCAGATGCGGTCTCCAGCTCCGCAGGTGCGACCCCAACCCCTCCTGCCCAATTCCGCAGGTGCGAGACCGCAGTGCGGTCCTCGAGCCGCAGGTGCGGAATCCTTGTAGGCCAGGCAGTGGAATTTCATTTAAACACGAGATTGAGTCATTTCTTCCATTTTCCATCTTCTTCCTTGTGTTATTTGGGAACGTCCAAGGCGGCCTTCAACCTAGTACTTGAGGTAAGTAAATTCCCTTATCTAACACTAGTTTCAAACATTAATTCCTAGTTAAATTCCCTACTAAATTATCAAAAATCATAGAATTAGGTAGTAATTTTAGGGTTTTTTAGGGTTTTGTGATTTTCCATTTTAGGCCATGAATTCAAGTAGAAATCACACCTTAATGATCCTTAGGCTATGGGTGAGTGATCCCTTCGAGAATTTTCAGAATTTGATCATGCGGGACCAGGGTTGGAACTTGGGAATTCTTCAAGAATAGCGATTTATTTAAATAGCTAAGATAACTTCCCACATTGTGCATGCATTGATTCAATTGTACCCCTTTTGACTAGTTGCAAGTCCTCGGGTGTAAAGTTCAGAGTTTCGGGCGCAATTGTGGTCCAAGGGGTAGATTCGACACAAGGTGAGTCTCCTTTCTAACCTTGTAAGAGGGAATTGTCCCCATAGGTGATGTATATGCTATGTGTAAATTATTTGGGGGCTACGTACGCGCCAAGTGACAAGAGTCCGTACGTAGCGGCTATTATGGTTATGTCCGGGTAGTTAGGCCCACATCATTCCTTATATGCTTCCTCGTAATGCCTTATATGCCTTATATGATTCCCCGTAATGCCTTATATGCCTTATATGCTTCCTCGTAATGCCTTATATGCCTTATATGCTTCCTCGTAATGCCTTATAGGCTTCCTTGAAATGCTCTACATGATTCATTGTGACGCCATATGTACTATGAGATTATGTTTGGTATAGTATTGTTCCTCTGAGGCTTTATGGAAATTGTTGAATGGAAAGGAATTTGTTGTAAAAAGTAATTGAGATATATATATATATATGGGATCGGGCCGTACGCCACGGCAGAGTTGAAAAAGTAATTAAGGTGTATATATGGGATCGGATCTTATGCCACGACAGAGTTGAAAATAAATTGAATATATATGGGATCGGGCCGTACGCCACGACAGAGTTGGAAAGAAATTGACCATCGGGTCGTACGCCATGACAGAGTTGAAAAGAAATTGAATATATATGGGATCGGGTCGTACGCCACGACAGAGTTGAAAAGAAATTGAATATATATGGGATCAGGTCGTGCGCTACGGCAGTGTTGAGAAGTATTTGCGATATGCATATGGGATCGGGCCGTACGCCACGACGAGTTTAGAAGGTACCTTATGGGAACGGGTCGTACGCCACGGCAGATCTATGAATTTGTGATTATTGTTTCGTTCGGTGGTCTTACCCTTGAAAGTGCTTTATTATTTAGTCCAGTAGTTGTTTGGATTTCTGCTCTTGATATGTACTTGTTGCCTATTTCCTCACATTCCTACTGTATTTCTTTTTATTCTATCATATGTTATTATTGTTGGACCTTAGTGAGTATCGAGTCGACCTCTCGTCACTACTTCTTCGAGTTTAGGCGGGATACTCACTGGGTACATATTTATTTAATATGTACTTATGCTGCACTTATGTACTTAACTGTACAGGTTGTGAGGTCGGTGCTTCTGGTTACTGTACCGAAGTTAGATCCTAAGCTCGTGGACCTGACTTCACAGTGAGTTGCTTCCTCTGGCGATTCCCAACATCACCATGGAGTTTTCTCTTACTTTTGTTATTTTCCCGTCTATTTCATCCAGACTGTGGATTTGTATATATATTACTTTCCTTTGTATATTCTGTTATTATGCCCATGACACTCGTGACACTAGTTCCTGGCACACGCGTAGTGTATATATATTTTTGGTTTGGATTGTATAGGCATGCATATGCTTTATTTTGGCCATGTAGTGTTATGCCCTATTTCCATGTCAAGCTATCATCATGTTTAACTGCTTAAAATTTGTAGATGTTGACTTGTTTAATTAGATGGGAAGGGTAACACTTAGTGTAAATTGTGTTGGCTTGCCTAACCCCATCGTTGGGCGCCATCACGATCAGGATTAGGATTCTGGGTCGTGACAACGTGGTATCAGAGCCCTAGGTTCACGTAAATCTCACGAGTCACGGGAAGGCCTAGTAGAGTCTTGCGGATCGGTACAGAGACGTTTGTACTTATCTTCAAGAGGATATGGGATGTTAGGAAACTTCTCTTTATTCATATCCTGCCGTGCAATCTATGATGTACTCAAACTTATTCTTTTATTCTCTCATAGATGGTGAGGACGCGTGCATCCGATGCTTCTGGCCTAGGAGGTGTCGCTGCCCCCGCCGCCCGAGGTCGGGGTAGAGGCAGGGGTAGAGCACCTGCTCGAGGTAGGGGACGGGGGCGTCCCAGAGCTACACCAGTGGCACCACTAGAGGGCCCTATTATGGAGGAGCAGGATGAGGTGCCTCTAGTAGCACCTTCTCCAGTGGATTTCATGACGGGGCCAGGCTTCCAGGAGGTCATAGGCTGTATGCTGAGATTCATGGACACTATGTCCCAGGCTGGTTTATTTCCAGCCGACCCTGCTACTTCTCAGGCGGGATGGGGAGTCAAGACCCCTACCGCTCAGGCCACAGGTCAGGCAGCAGCAGCACGTCATACCCCGGGCACACCGCCCGTGGGAGGGGTTGATCCCGTAGTAGCAGCCCCAAAGCCCAGGCCAGTTGCAGAGGGTGACCAGTAGAAGATGTTGGATAGATGGACCCGACTTTGCCCTCCAGTCTTCGGGGCTGAGCGGGGAGAGGATGCTCAGGATTTTATTGATAGGTGTAGGGACAGACTGCACAACATGAAGATTTTAGAGTCCCATGGAGTGGATTTCACCACATTTCAGTTAGAGGGCAGAGCTCGCAGGTGGTGGCAGTCATATATTCTCAGCAGGCCAGCAGATTCTCCTCTTGTCACTTGGGATCAGTTGGCTCAGCTATTTCTAGACAGATATATTCCACCTTCTAAGATGGAGGAGCTACGGGGTCAGTTTGAGCGACTAGAGCAGGGGAAGATATCAATGACTGATTACGAGGCTAGATTTTTAGAGTTATCTCTCCATGCCCTTATGATATTTCCTACTAATGCCAAGAGGTTGCGGCAGTTTGTGGCAAGCTTGCATCCAAGTATTAGGGCCTCTATAGCCCGAGAGGTGGAGATGGGTACCCCCTACCAGCTTGTAGTCAAGATAGCTCGATGGATTGAGGGGTATCGATTGAGGAGCAGGGAACAGGGTCAGCAGGGTCAGCGGGACAAGAGGGCCAGGTTCTCATGAGAGTTCAGGGGTGCTTCAGCTAGGAGCAGGGTCAGTTCGGGGGTGGTCAGCCTAGCAGACCTTCATATTCAGCACCCCCACTACCACCTCGAGGCGGTTGAGTGAGGCCTCAGTTTGGCGCTATGCCAGAGCGTTCCTATAATCCTCCAGCCACCAAGGGTGCACCGAACAGTTATTCAAGTCATCAGAGATCCTCTAGTTCCTATTTCAGTGCCTTACAAGAGGGTTTACACCGCTCTTCGGCTATTCAGGGTTCTTCTTCTTTCGGGCAGCGGGCTGTAGCACCAGGAGGTTATTTTGCGTGTGGGGAGTCGGGTCATACGTGGAGGTATTTTCCCAGGTATCGGGGTAAGGCAGTGCAGTAGAGTTATCAGCCTAGGAGTTCAGCACCAGCAGTACGACCATCTTGAGGTGGAGGACAGGTCGGCATGGGTCGTCCTAGAGGGGGAGGCCAGTCAGGAGGAGGTCAGTTAGTTCCTGTTCACTCTGGGCCGGGCGGTTCACTCTTCCGTAGCCTCAGCTAAATTTTATGCCATTCCGGCCAGATCAGATGCAGTGGCCTCGGATGCCGTAATCACAGGTATTATCTCAGTTTGTGGTAGGGAGGCTTCAGTACTATTTGATCCAGGATCCACGTATTCGAATGTTTCAGAACTATTTGCTCATTTTCTGGATATCCCTCGTGAGCCATTGAGTTCCCCTATATATGTGTCCACTCATGTTGGCGATTCTGTGGTGGTAGACCAGGTCTACCGGTCTTGTGTGATCACCTTAAGAGGTTTCGATACCAGAGCAGATCTTTTATTGCTGGATATGATTGATTTTGAGGTTATCCTAGGCATGGATTGACTATCTCCTTATCATGTTGTGCTAGATTGCCATGCCAAGACAGTCACTTTAGCCATGTCTGAGTCGCCTAGGCTGGAGTGGAGAGGTTCTTCAATTAGTGCCTCCATCTGGGTCATTTCCTTCATGAAGGCTCGACATATGGTCGAGAAGGGTTGTTTGGCTTATCTTGCTTATGTGCGGGACACCATCGCCGAGTCTTCGACCATTGATTCAGTGCCGGTGGTGTGAGAGTTTTCAGACATATTTCCTTCAGACCTCCCAGGCATGCCTCCAGACCGAGATATTGATTTCTGTATTGATTTAGCTCCAGATACTAAGCCCATTTCCATTCCCCCGTATCGTATGGTTCCTAAGTAGCTGAAAGAGTTAAAGGAGCAACTTGAGGAGTTGTTGGCTAAGGGGTTCATCAGGCCGAGTGTGTCGTTGTGGGGTGCTCCAGTCCTATTTGTGAATAAGAAGGATGGGTCAATGCGGATGTGTATTGATTACCGCCAGCTGAATAAGGTCACTATTAAGAATAAGTATCCTATGCCGCGCATCGATGATTTATTTGACAAGTTGCAGGGTGCTCGTGTGTTTTCCAAGGTTGATTTGAGATCGGGTTATCATCAGTTGAAGATTCGGGCTTCAGATCTTCCGAAGACTGCATTTCGTACCAGATATGGCCATTATGAGTTCCTGGTGATGTCCTTTGGTTTAACTAATGCCCCAGCAGCATTCATGGACTTGATGAATAGGGTATTCAGGTCGTATATTGATCCCTTCGTCATCGTCTTCATTGATGACATATTGATTTATTCGCGAAGCCTGGGTGAGCATGAGCAGCATTTGAGAGTTGTGCTCCAAACCTTGCGGGATCAGAAGCTGTATGCTATGTTCTCCAAGTGCGAGTTCTGGTTAGATTCCGTTGCATTTTTGGGGCATGTGGTATCCGGAGAGGGTATCAAGGTTGATCCTCAAAAGATTGAGGCATTTCAGAGTTGGCTGGGTCCTACTTCAGCTTCAGAGATCATGAATTTCTTGGGCCTAGCAGGCTATTATCGCCGATTTGTGCAAGAGTTCTCATCTATTGCAACTCCATTGACCAGATTGACTCAGAAGAATGCCCTGTTTCGATGGTCCGGCGAGTGTGCGGCGAGCTTTCAGAAGCTCAAGTCAGCTTTGACCTCAGCACCAGTTATTCCATTGCCTTCCGGTTCTGGGATGTATACTGTGTATTGCGACACTTCACGTGTCGGGTTGGGATGTGTGCTGATGCAGGATGGCAATGTTATTGCTTATGCTTCGTGCCAGCTGAAGGTTCATGAAAAGAATTATCATGTACACGACTTAGAGTTGGCGGCGATTGTTCATGCTTTGAAGATTTGGCGGCACTATTTGTATGGTGTGTCATGTGAGGTCTACACTGATCACCGTAGTTTGCAGCACTTATTCAAGCAGAGGGACCTTAATTTGAGGAAGCAGAGATGTCTTGAGTTGTTAAAAGATTATGATCTCACTATTTTGTATCACTCGGGCAAGGAGAATGTAATGGCAGATGCTTTGAGCAGGAGGGCAACGAGTATGGGTAACTTGGCCTACATTGTAGCGGAGGAGAGACCTTTAGCCTTGGACATTCAGTCCTTGGCCAATCGCCTTGTGAAATTGGACCTTCCGGAGCGTCGTCGAGTTTTGGCTCATGTAGTTGCTCAGTCCTCATTGTTGGGGGAGATTAAGGCTCGACAGTTTGATGGTACATGCCTTGCAGAGCTTCAGGATACGGTGGTCCAGGGCAGGACCAAGGAGGTTACTTTGGGAGAGGATGGTGTCTGGAGGCTCCAGGGCTGTTTATGTGTTCCTAATATTGATGGCCTGAGGAAGAGAATTCTAGAAGAGGCCCACAGTTCTCGGTATTCTGTTCATCCGGGTGCGACGAAGATGTACCGTGATTTGAAGCAGCACTACTGGTGGAGCCAGATGAAGAAGTATATAGCGCAGTTTGTGGCCAGGTGTCTCAATTGTCAGCAGGTCAAGTACGAGCACCAGAAGCCAGGAGGCTTATTTCAGCAGATGCCCAATCCTGAGTGGAAATGGGAGTGCATCACTATGGACTTCGTGGTGGGGTTGCCACGGACTTTGCGGAAGGTTGACGCGGTTTGGGTCATTGTGGATAGATTGACCAAATCCAAGCATTTTATTCATGTGGCTACTACTTATACTACAAAGAGGCTGACCCAAATTTATATTCAGGAGATAGTCCGATGGCACGGTGTGCCAGTGTCCATTATATCAGATCGAGGTCCTCAGTTCACCTCGCACTTCTGGAGAGCATTGCACTGTGAGATGGGCACTCAGAGAGATCTCAGCTCAGCATTTCACCCTCATACTGATGGTCAGTCGGAGCGTATAGTTCAGATTTTAGAGGATATGCTCAGGGCTTGTGTGATTGATTTTGGGGGTCAGTGGGAACAGTTCTTGACTTTGACGGAGTTGCATACAATAACAGTTATCAGTCCAACATCGAGATGTCTCTATTCGAGGCTTTATATGGCCGGCGATGTCGTTCTCCTATCGGGTGGTTTGAGCCTGGCGAGGCCAAGTTATATTGCACAGATCTGGTGAGAGATGCTTTGGATAGGGAAAAGATTATTCAGGAGAGACTCCGCATAGCTCAGTCCAGAAAGAAGAGTTACACAGATCAGCGGGCACGTGATGTAGCATTTATGGAGGGAGATAAGGTTATGTTGAAGGTTTCGCCGATGAAGGGCGTTATGAGATTCGGGAAGAAGGGCAAGCTAAGCCCCAGGTTTATAGGCCCCTTCGAGGTGTTGAGGCGAGTCGGGGAGGTTGCTTATGAGCTTGATCTACCTCCAGCCTTATCAGGAGTTCATCCAGTTTTTCACGTATCCATGCTTCGGAGGTGTCACTCCGACTTCTCGCATGTAGTTGATTACAACACTATTCAGTTAGATGAGAAGTTGGGCTTCGAGGAGGAGCCAATTGGTATTATTGATAGGCAGGACCACCAGTTGAGGTCTAAGAGAGTTTCTGCCGTAAAGGTCCAGTGGAGGGGATAACAAGTCGATGAGGCGAATTGGGAGTCCGAGGAGGACATGCGGAGAAGGTATCCACAGCTATGCAGCACTTAAGGTACGATTCTACGTCCGTTCGAGGACGAACATTTGTTTTAGAGGGGGAGATTGTGATGACCCGAAAGGTCATCTTATGTAAAGTTAATTATGACGTTGTTCCGAGGCCCCGAAAGCCTCCGTTAATCTCACCTCTGTTGATACCCAATTTTTCCTCAAATTATTTTCAAACTTTATATAAGCTTTCAAAATAACTCTTTGCAACAATGAGTATTTTTCCTAAATTTTCCATATTTTTATCTAAATTATTTCCCTATTATTCAATATTGTATATTTTTATAATTCGCAAATTGTACTCTAAAATAATTCCAAATAATATTTTTTAGCTCAGTATAATGACTTATAACTTATTAAAATCCAATTATTTCGTAAATTGGCCAATTGGGTCTTATTTAATTTCAATTACGATAATTTTGCAATTATAGCACAATTGAATATTGGTATTATTTTTAATTCGAAACTTATGTATTTTTACACTTAATATTATTTAATTACTGTAATTTTATCTATTTAAACTCAATTTCATTTTTTTTGTACAATTATTGGTTGTTTATTTAATTATTTATCTATTTTTGGGTATTTAATATTTAGCCATTTATTATTTAAAATCTAGCCTGATTAACCCCAGCCCAAACCCAATTAAAATACCCAACCAAGATCACAAACAACCCAGTCTAAAACCCATTCCTACCCGGCCCAACCCCATGCTTGATCTGAACCGTTGATCATTTGAGATCAACAGTCCAGATCTAACTTACCTTAATTAATCCCAACCAAACCCCCCACCGACCCCTCATTCTTCCAATTTCATTCTCTCTCTGCGACGCTCTAGTTCTCTCTAGAAGTCTCACTGACTTCTCCTTCTCCGATGAGTTCCATCCACCCTCTCCGGTTGGTTTCTCACCGGAAACCTTGGGTCTTCATTATCTCATGGTCATCCACACCCCTTGTACCGGTCAGTGATACTTTGGGGACTCTAAGGCGAACTTGGAGCGGTCCAACTCATCTCCCATGGTCCCGTGCCACCTTTCCGGCCTCCCCGGCCGTCTGAGTAAGATTCACAGCCATTCCGGCCTAAGCCGGTGCCATCCATGAGGTTTTCCCTCTCCTTTGGGTTCCACAAAACCCTAACCTTCTGTATTTCGACCTTTTATTTAAAATCTATTATAGATCTACAGTATTATGAAACTTTTCTATATTTTTTCTCTGGAAAATTCCATTTTTTAACGATTTCAAAGTGTAGGGTTTCTTAACCCTGTTTTCAAAGCAATTCTTCTTTTGATTTTTCGCAATATCTCATGCTTGTCTTGTTGTCTGAACTACTATGCTAAAATAAAAGCCTAATCTTCTAGGATGTCCTTTATTTGCATGACTATGTGTATTCGTTTCCTATGAAACTATCCGTGCGTTCTTTGTGATTCTCGCTTTAATTCGTTGCTATCTCTTGCTGATTCTTTAAATGGTGGCTCAGGGCTTCTCTGATTTTTGTTCAACACTTGTTGTTTAAACGTCTAGTAAGTCTGACTATTTGCTCTATCGATTGTTCACATAGTGATTTATACTGATTTTTGGTAAACTCCTTAGACCTGTGATGTCTTCCCTAAATAGTGACTTTGTGTATTTTTCTTGTAATTCCGTACTAGTTTTTGAATTGTTTCCTTGTTTGTATGATACTGTCATTAAGCCCTTTGATTTATAATTCCATTCTTGATTGTTGTGACTAATTTCTATAACTCAATTGTACTATGCCCTATTTATGGACACGATATCCTACTGATTTGTTTGACATATGCCCTCCCTAGTTATTGTGCTATGTACCTAGACTTAACTACTTGCTATATTCTTTACTGCCCCTGTTATGGTAAATGGTCAGTTTAAACCTTGATTCTTTTCCTTATTTAGTCATAATTGTGTCGTTTGAATTGTGACTCCCTAATTAAAGGGAGTCCAAATCTTTGATTGATTCTGATTGATTTTGACTAAATATTACTCATGTAATTATGTTAAATTACTACTCCTTACCTTATGTGCTACTCATTTGTAACACTATATATACTATGTCTTCTCTCTTTGCATAACACACTAAGATATTGAGAACATTGATATTAAAAAACACACATTTTACATTGCATGTCACTATAGCATACTCAAACTCAGAACATTAACATTGTTTTGAATCCTCTTTGTCTCTATACACATCCATTCTTGCTCTTTACATTGGTTATTGACTACTCAGTCGGCTAAAAGCCAAGACTGAGTAATCCTTGTTGCTATCTCTTGCTTCTGTGCACTACTATCTTGCTGTTGTTCTGTTGGTCTGCATACCACTGTTTGCTGCACCATCTCCTTGCATTTTGCTGTGCTATATCCCTTGACTGGTATGTCCTTAATTTAAGTTTACAGTACTCCAACACAATATGTTTCAGTTCTTGCTAATATACTTGTTAATCCTTTTGTGCTTCTTCTTATGGTTCTATTGTCAATCATGCAACTAGCATGTCTCTATTATTTTCCTTTTCAGTGTAGTGTAGTATGCTTCCTACTCCCCTTAAGTGATTCACTCTGACTCTGCTTGACTCCTTTACTTGTTCCTGCCCTATGATTATTGTTTCTTGTATCAGCATGACCAGTATTTCCTTATGTGTTTGCATCATTTTTCTGATTTTCAATACTATAAGTGTGCACCCCTGATGTCTAAGTGTTATATGATACTAATCATAATCCACAATATGTGATACTTTGTGATAACTATGTTATAACTATTTGAAAACCTGTAACTCTATTATATTGCTATCATAAGAATTATTTGTTCCTACTCCCTTTCCCCTGTTTTTATTTGCTTCTAGAACTCTGCATATCTGCTGAGTTGTGGTGGGCCTGCTTCTTTCCTTTTGTAAACTGGTTTTCATAAACTCTTACATTGTCCTCTAAAGTTCTATTTCAAAATTGTTACTTCAAACTACTTTCAAACTCAAGTCTTTAAATTACAAGCACATCTCACTACTCTTAGACTTTAGGTTCAGCCCCCTTCGTGTGAGCACTGCCTTAGGGACCCCTGAGTACCCATTGAACTCTGACACACAAGGTTGTCCCTGACTAGCGAACTTGGGTGTGAGCACTGCCTGGATCCCCTGAGATCCTTAGGAACTCTGACACACCTGGTTTGCAAGAGGTCTTGGAATATGGCATGTTGGATCTGGTACTTTGGCCTGTTTGAAGGCTCTTTATAGAATAACTTCTTATTTTTTCTTTGCAATTACTGTAATTCATTTGCAATGGCCTGTAATAATTTATAAATAAACTATTGGGGTTGGATAGTGAATATGGGGGGCTATGCATGCTTAGTCTATTAATGGGTAGAAAACCTGCTCATGTGATTTTCTTACTTATATGCGCAATAGATATCCTATTTAGGACATGTACCTCATGCATTAGAAATCCAGCTTTAGGCCCTTTACTTTCAGCGTATTATCATACTCCTTTCGTAACCCATGATCCCACTTAGTAATTGTAACAAGTAATAAAAACGGTTATGATGTATCATTGTCGCATCTTCACAAGCATTGCATATAGAAAGCATATCTATAGGATTTTATTCACTCGTATGTGCACTAGATATCCTGTTGTTTATGATTCTATGTCTGCTTCAAGTCACGTTTGTTGAAACACCTAATCAGCTCATTAATTTAATCTCGCTAAAATATGGTTAACTGTTTGAAATGTTTTCTGTAAAGGTATTCTTCTTAAAATCAGACTTAAATATGCATGTTCACCTTTTAATATAATTAGGCAACATAGGTGATGCCTAGTCAAACCTTAGGCCTAATACGTATTGAAATCAAAGCGATTATGTTCTTCTAGTCTCATCACTTCCTTTAAACATTTTGAACTCTGATGTTCCCACTTTTGTTTATCTCACTTAAGCTCATTTACTTTATTAAAACTCTAGCTCTATATCTTGAACAAACTTGAAGTTGTGCATCCATTCCCTCTTACTGATTGTCACTAATTTTTTTCCTATCATATTTTCAAACTACTGGTTTTTCAAAATGTTTCATTCTACTCCAAATCATGCCATTTCGAAACCCTATTTGTATGCCTTTTCAAAGTCACTATGTTTGATACCATTTTACTACTCTTTTACTACATTTCTTCGACAACTAATAGTTGTTACTTTATGATAAGCCACTGTATTTATTTACTTATCTTTAAGCAATCATTTCAAACCCATGCTTAAGTAACCTTCATCTATATTTGCAAAAAACTTTAACTACTGCTTTTTCTAAGTCTACTGCTGCTTTTAGCCACTACATTCTGGTCACTCATCACTAATTTACTCTAAAACTAGACCCCAATGATTTTTTGCTATGTGTTCTTGAAAGCTTTAAATCACGTTACTTCTAAGTTTTGTCATTATTTCTCATTACGATATTTCTGCATATCAGTTACTTTGAACCATTCAATCTTAGTTAAATCCTCTGCCTTCATTAAGTTTTCGTTTTTCAAAATAGACTCTTTTGATCTATTGTTTTACTAAAAAATCCCATTTTAAACTCCTATCATTGAGACATTAAGTGTGTTTGAGACGTGACAATCATTTATCTACTTGGGGAGGTATATCTGAGCCTTTATTTGTCCCTATGTGCCCCTTCATATGTGAAGTCCTACTTGTTATGCTTGTCGCCAAGTATTTTATCCTTTAAACCTAGGATGTCCAGCCTAACACTCACACTGTAGGATTAGTTTTCCTAATCACCCTCCAGGACTCATAGGATGGGACGGGTAATGGCACGCAATAAGCTTTCGTAACCAACATGCGCTTTAAATAACCTTACGGGGTGGGAAGAGTAGAATACATATATGATGACCGGTGCGTTAATACCACGTGTAGCCGCCTCCTCAAGGTGTGACATACCGATTATTGCATTGAAGTGATCCGTATTACCTTAAACCTAGGACAACTCCTTTTCAAAAAAAAATGTTTGTATTGTTCAAAAACCTTTAATGATTTTCCAACTGTCTTTTTTAAAATCCCCTCATACGTGAACCTTATTTGTTACTTTCTCGCTGCCCAAATTCACAAAACTTATTGGTTGGGACCCACAGTTGTGGATCCTGAGGGGTGCCTAATACCTTCCCCTCGGGATAATTTCAAGCCCTTACCACTGGTAACGCGAACTAGTTCATGACTTATCAACTCTAGGTTCCCTAACGCACCATAAAATCGTTAGGTGGCGACTCTTCCTTAAACCTCTTCCTTTAAGGAGTTGTCCAGAATGTCATCAACCCGATCTCTCCCTACCTAACCCGTGCGATTGAAAAAGGGGGCGTGACAACCTCGATGTGCGTGCTCACCCATGCGCGTAGCCGGGAAGCCTTTATGTGAAAATTGGATAAAGAGTTGAATTTGTGATTATTAATTGAATAAAGTTGACTTTGGTCAACATTTTTGGTATACGGACCCGGACCCGGACCCGGACCCGTGATATGACGATCCTGGAAGGTCCGTAGGGAAATATGGGACTTGGGCGTATGCCCGAAATCGAATTCTGAGGACCCAAGTCTGAGAAATGAATTTTTAAAGAAAATTGTTGTCTGAAAATAATAAAGGCTTATGAAAATGAACCTTGATGTGAAACATGTGATGCCGGGCCCGTAATATGGTTTCGGAGCTCGGAACAGGTTCAATATGTGTTATTTAAGTTATCTATGAAATTTGGTAAGAAACGGTCTTGATTTGACGGGTTTCGGATAAAAATTGGAAAATTTAGAGTTAATGAAGTTTTGAGGATTTTCATAGAATTTGAAATTTGGTTTGGAATGTGATTTTATGTTCCCGAGGTCCGAATGAAATTCCGAGACCGGAGATAGTTCTGTTATGTCATTCATGACTTGTCTGCAAAATTTGGGGTCGTTCCGGGTAGTATAGGTTGGTCCGTCGCGTTTTTATAGAAATCAAGAACTTAGAAATCCTTAAGTTTGATCCTATGGGTTTTGAGGGGTGATTGTTAGATTTAGCGCTGTTTGGGGTGTTCTGAAGGCTCGAGCGAGTCTGTTTTATTAGTTAGGACTTGTTGGTATAGTTGGATGGGGGCTCGGGTGGGCCCAAGTGCCCCCCGGACACCACACAAGGCCAAAAACCAGCTGAAGATACAGTTGGTGCACCTGATCTGGTGTGACCGCCGGTGCGGTTGCCCAGCCGCAGGTGCGGGACCGCTCCTGCGCTCCCAGCCTCGCAGGTGCAAAGGTTCCGCAGGCGCGGTTCCTCTTCCATAGAAGTGGAACCGCAGGTGTGGTCTCCAGCTCCGCAGGTGCGACCCCAGCCCCTCTTGCCCAATTCCGCAGGTTCGAGACCGCAGGTGCGGTCCTCGAGCCGCAGGTGCGGAATCCCTGTAGGCCAGGCAGTGGAATTTCATTTAAACATGGGATTGAGTAATTTCTTCCATTTTCCATCTTCTTCCTTGTGGTATTTGGGAGCTTCCAAGGGGGCCTTCAACCTAGTACTTGAGGTAAGTAAATTCCCCTATCTAACACTAGTTTCAAACATTAATTCCTAGTTAATCATAGAATTAGGTAGTAATTTTAGGGTTCTTGAGGGTTTTGTGATTTTCCATTTTAGGCCATGAATTCAAGTGGAAATCACACCTTAATGATCCTTAGGCTATGGGTGAGTGATCCCTTCGAGAATTTTCGGAATTTGATCATGAGGGACCGGGGTTGGAACTTTGGAATTCTTCAAGAATAGCGATTTATTTGAATAGCTAAGATAACTTCCCACATTGTGCATGCATTGATTCAATTGTACCCCTTTTGACTAGTTG
>ML551551.1:125057-138387 GCA_005239535.1 Nicotiana rustica
GCGCGTTCTTGACCCGGAAAGTAGGCTTGACACGAGGTAAGTCTCCTTTCTAACCTAGTAAGAGGGAATTGTCCCCATAGGTGAAGTATTGCTATGTGTAAATTGTTTGGGGGCTACGTACGCGCCAAGTGATGAGAGTCCGTACGTAGCGGCTATTATGATTATGTACAAGTAGTTAGGCCCACATCATGCCTTATATGCTTCCTCGTAATGCCTTATATGCTTCCTTGTAATGCCTTATAGGCTTCCTTGAAATTCTCTACATGATTCATTGTGACACCATATGTACTATAAGATTATGTTTGGTATAATATTGTTCCTCTGAGGCTTTATGGAAATTGTTGAATGGAAAGGAATTTGTTGTAAAACGTAATTGAGATATATATATGGGATCGGGCCATACGCCACGGCAGAGTTGAAAAAGTAATTGAGGTGTATATATGGGATCGGGCCGTACGCCACGGCAGAGTTGAAAAGAAATTAAATATATATGGGATCGGGCCGTATGCCATGACATAGTTGAAAATAAATTGAATATATATGGGATCGGGTCGTATGCCACGGCAGAGTTGAAAAGAAATTGAATATATATGGGATCGGGCCGTACGCCACGGCAGAGTTGAAAAGAAATTGAATATATATGGGATCGGGCCGTACGCCACGGCAGTGTTGAGAAGTATTTGTGATATGCATATGGGATCGGGCTGTACGCCACGGCTAGTTTAGAAGGTACCTTATGGGAGCGGGTCGTACGCCACGGCGGATCTAAGAATTTGTGATTATTGTTTCATTCGGTGGTCTTACCCTTGAAAGTGCTTTATTGTTTAGTCCAGTAGTTGTTTGGATTTCTGCTCTTGATATGTACTTGTTGCCTATTTCCTGACATGCCTACTGTATTTATTTATATTATGTCATATGTTATTACCGTTGGACCTTAGTGAGTATTGAGTCGACCTCTCGTCACTACTTCTTCGAGTTTAGGCGGGATAGTCACTGGGTACATATTTATTTAATATGTACTCATGCTGCACTTATGTACTTAACTGTACAGGTTCAGAGGTCGGTGCTTTTGGTTACTGTACCAGAGTTAGATCCTGAGCTCGTGGACCTGACTTCACGGTGAGCTGCTTCCTCTGGCGATTCCCAGCAGCATCATGGAGTTTTCTCTTACTTTTGTTATTTTCCCGTCTATTTCATCCACACTGTGGATTTGTATATATATTACTTTCCTTTCTATATTCCGTTAGTATGACTATGACACTCGTGACACTAGTTCCTGGCACACGCGCAGTGTATATATATTTTGGGTTTGGATTGTACAGGCATGCATATGCTTTATTTTGGCCTTGTAGTGTTATGCCATATTTCCATGTCAAGCTATCATTATGTTTAAATGTTTAAAATTTGTAGATGTTGACTTGTTTAGTTAGATGGGAAGGGTAACACTTAGTGTAAATTGTGTTGGCTTTCCCAACCCCGTCGTTTGGCGCCATCACGACCTGGATTAGGATTCTGGGTCGTGACACATACCATGATCTTGGTGCTTGTTTGAGTCCATACAAAGCCTTGTCAAGTTTGTATACATGGTCAGGTGACTCCTTGCTTTCAAAACCTGGAGGTTGTTCTACAAATACTTATTCCTTTAGATAGCCATTGAGGAAAGCACTCTTTACATCCATCTGATGTAGAGTGAATTCCATGTGTGCAGTAAATGCTATAAGAAGTATGATTTCCTCCAATATTGCCACAGGAGCAAAGGTATCATCATAGTTAATTCCCTCTTCTTGACTATATCTTTGGACAACTAGTCTGATCTTGTTTCTTGTAACAGTTCCATCCTCATCAAGTTTGCTCCTGAAGACCCACTTTGTGCCAATCACTGATATGTCTAATGGTCTGGGTACCAAGTTACATACTTGACTTCTTTCAAATTGATTCATCTCTTCTTGCATGGCATTTACCCAGTCAGCATCCTGTAAGGCTTCAACAATGTTCTTTGGTTCGATCAAGGATAGAAAAGCATCAAACGCACACAGATTTTTTAAAGAGGATCTTGTTTTGATTCCGGATGTCAAATATGTTATGATGTTCTCAAGAGGGTGAGAACTCTGATATCCGTGTGTTTGAGCACCAATTGTTTAGTCCTAGATGATCCCATGGTGTCGTGTGGTTGTGGAACAGGATCAGAGCCAATGTCCATAGTAGTTTGTTGTTGAATTCCCCCTGTCATGTTGCTTGGGGTAGTTGGACCTTGTCCACACCTGTTCCATCTTCCATATTTGTTTCAATTTGTTCACCGCTTCTGACCAGTACAAGCTCCTCATCTTCTGGTTCCTGTCTCTCAGAAAGAGTGTTAGTTTCATCAAAAACAACATGAACACTCTCCTCTACACACATAGTTCTTTTATTATATACTTTATAAGCTTTGCTATGTGATGAATATCCCAAGAATACTCCCTCATCACTTCTGGGATCCAATTTACCTAGGGAATCTTTTCCATTGTTGTGCACAAAGCACTTGCATCCGAAATCCTTAAGGTGAGATATGTTGGGCTTTCTCCCTTTAAGTAATTCATAAGGAGTTTTCTCTACTAGTGGCCTGGTCATGCATCTATTTATTATGTAGCATACAGTGTTTATTGCTTCTGCCCAGAAGCTGTGGGGTAGTTTTCTAGAAAGAAGCATGGTTCAAGCCATGTCTTCAAGAGTTCTGTCCTTTCTTTCAACAACCCCATTTCTCTGTGGGGTTCTAGGGGCAGAAACGTTGTGATTAATACCATGTTCATCACAAAACTCAGCAAACTTTGCATTCTCAAATTCAGTACTATGATTAGACTAGTTGATTTCCTAACTGTTTTTGAGTTTTTCTAACAAATGAAGTGAACATATCAAATACTTCATCTTTAGATGTCAGAAATAAGGTCCAAGTGAACCTTGAGTAATCATCAACTAGCACCATTACATATTTCTTACCACCTCTGCTCAGAGTTCTCATAGGACCACATAAGTCCATATGAACCAGTTCCAACGTCCTGGTGGTACTGACCATTTTCTTGCTTTTGAATGAGGATCTTACCTGCTTCCCCCTTGCACATGCCTCACAAACTTTGTCTTCCTTGAACTTAATGTTAGGAAGCCCTACCACTAAGTCCTTAGAGACTAATTTGTTAAGTTGATTCAGGCTCGCTTGACCAAGTCTTTTGTGCCAAAGGAGGGGATCACTGTCCAACACACTTAAGCAAGTGATTTCATTTTCAGATAGTGTGGACAAGTCTATGACATAGATGTTATTCATTCTTTTTCCCTGCAAAACGATCTTGTCAGTAAGAAGGTTAATCACAAAACATTTTGTGAAAGTGAAAGCAACCATGTTACCTCTGTCACACAACTGTGACACACTGATCATGCTATATTTCCAGCCATCTATCAAGTACACATGTTCAATGGAATGTGTGTCATCCTTACCTACCTTACCAACCCTTATAATTTCACCTTTCTTTCCATTTCCAAAGGAGTCATTTCCTCCTTTGAGGTTTTCAAGTGAAAGGAATTGTTGTTCCCTGTCATATGTTTTGAGCAGCCACTATCCAAGTACCAAATTTGGCTGCTTCCTCTCACTTGAACCTACAAAAAGAAATCAGGGGTTAGTCTTAAGAACCCAGACTAGTTTTGGTCCTTTTCTATGAGAGAAAGGATGAATTGAGCTTTTTCTGGCCCAATTTGGCAACCAGTTTTTCTTTTTAACAAAACTCTCATTTCTTCGACTAGCCTGCTCTTTTGCAGTACACTCAATTTTGTAATGACCAGTCTTACCACAATGGGTGCAAATTTTATTCTCAGGGAGAGTGAGATACATGCTTTTGGGATCCCACTTGGGCAATTGAATTTCAAAGCCAAGTCCTCTCCGGTTGCTACTATGATTTTCTTGAAGCCATGTCAAGGCATCAGAGGATTTATTCCATTTACAAGTACGATATAATTCATGTTTGACTTTACCAAGCTCTTCTTTAAGTGTCCTTATCTGTTCATCCTTGGTATACATCTTATCTTTTAGTTTTCCCACATTTTCTTCTAACATGATATGAGAATGATCAACAATCTTTTTACTAGTTCCTAGCTTTAATTTTAAATTTTCAGATTTTAGCTCTAGGATCTTAGATTCAAGTGGTTGAACCTGGTTCAACAAGACAGTGTTTTTCTCTTCAGATTCACTTACTCTAATTTCCAGGTTCATGCATTTTTCTTTTAGCATTGCACACTCTTCAGAGAGTTGTTCTTTCTCTTTGGTCGTTTCTTTGGAATCATCCATGAAATCAAGTAGCAACTCAGAGAGTTTTTCTTTTGATAGGAACTTTATTTTTTTTTTTAGATGGGATATACTTACCTATGGTTCTTCATATGATTCCTCATAAGATTCGCTAATTTCCATGAGCGCCTATTCTTCATTCTCACCATCTTCTGATTCTTCATCTGAGCTTTCCCCCCAAGCAGCAACCATAGCTTTTGTTGTGGTTTTCTTGGTGTAGACCAGTTATTTCTTTCAAATCTCTCCTTTTTCCATTCTACTTCCCACTGAGGATAACTCTTGATATGGTGATCAGTCTTTCCACGCTTGTAGCATCCCTCATTGACTGACCTTTCTGGAGCTTTAGCTTTGTTGTAGTTTCCACCTCTTGAGATGCCCTTTTTCCTTATGAGGAAGTTTTGAATTCCTTAGTGATCATGGACATATCATCTTCCTCCAGATTTGCTCCCTAAGTGATTATCAGTGCTAGACTCTTTTCCTTCTTTGAGCATCCATTTTCATTGTCTGTCTTCTAAGTTTATAGGCAGTAAGGTTTTCAATTAGCTCGTCCAATCTGAGGGTTGCCATATTTTGGATTCGTGGATAGCAGTGATTTTACTTTCCCAGGAAATTGGAAAGACCCTTATTAGGATCTTTTCCACCCTGTCCTCTTCAAGAATTACTCTACCAAGAGACTTCAGTTCATTTGTCAGAGTTGTGAACCTCGTGTACATCTCTTGGATTGTCTCTCCTTCGTTCATAGTAATGTTTTCATACTGAGAGTATAGTAGAGTACCTCTTGATCTTTTCACTTGAGGTGTTCTTTCATGGGCTACTTGCAAGGTATCCCAGATTTCTTTGGTAGTGGTGCATCTTTGGATCCTGCTATACTCGCCTGGACCTAGTCCACACACTAGCCACTTTTTGGCCTTAGCATTTTTCTCCCATTTCTTCAGATCCTCAGCAGTGCAGTCATCTCTAGTTTTGGGTACATCTACTCCTTCAGCAGTCTTCTTTATGGTGGCTAGAGGACCATCAGTGACTATGTCCCAAAGCTCATAGTCTTCTCCAATCAAGTGGTCCTTCATCATGTTCTTCAAACAAGAGTAATACTGGCCATTAAAGAGTGGTGGCCTTGCAATTGATTGACCCTCCTAGTTTCCAGGTGGTGCACTCATTTTGATATTTTCCAAGGTGTTAGCCATTTCAAGGATAACCTTCTCTGATTACAATTGATGTTTTATACGTCAATACCACACAAGAAGGGGGTTATTTGTGTGGTGTCCAATCTTCGAGTGCAATCCCTATAGAAGAACCTGGTTATTCTTGGTGTTCCAACTTCTAATGTTTGCGGAAAAGTAATTGCAGAAATTAAAGAACACAACATTTTTATGTGGAAAACACCTGGCTCAAACGGTGAAAAAACCACGACCTACTTCCCAGTAGGATTTTCCCAAACTCTTCACTACAACTCTGAGCCAAATAGAATTTACAAAATAAACTCTTTTGTAAACCTAAGGATTAACTCTAACCCTTTGTGGCAAACTAGCCTCTAGCTAATTGCGACAATCTTCAAGTTAACTCTAACTTGACTAGTGTGTACCTATTACAATTGCTTCTAGATAAAGCTAAAAGATACAATATGAAATCACCTACTACAACCAACTAGACTCAAAAAGACAACAAATTGAATTGGTTATTCTAGCTGGTTCAAGTAGCTTTTGTGTCGCACAAGGATTCTGCTTGCAAAATTGCTTTGATAATTTTTCTTTAAGTTCTTGTTTCACTTCTGGCTTTGTGCGATACAAATCTTCAGCAGGAATGCTTCAACATTTTACAGCGCGAGTAGTTGAGATGTTGTTGTTTAGTTCTAGTGCAACTCTTCCTTGGTGGAAGAGTTTGTGTTCATCTCAACTTCCTCGATTGTTTCTATCCCTGTCGAATTCTAACTCTATCTTCTTATCACTTTGCAACGTTTTCGCTTTAGGAGACAACCTCTTAGTTCACAGATAATTCACAGATCATGTTTATCTCCTGTGCATGAACGCTTCTTGTGCCAATGGGTATGTTTGCACTGATGGACCTGGTTAAACTGGGTAGGCATTTGTCAATCTTCAAAACCATGTAGTGACTTGGTACAACATGAGTTCGTTTGCATTATTTTTAGTCTAGAACTTGCCTGCAATGTGCTTCAAGGCGAAACCCTAGACTAACTTGGTTTGAAAAATGATGTTAGGCCTTCCTTGGACAGCTATTGTGCCCTAAATTTCCTACCCTTGCATATTATCCCTAGTCAACCCCTTTTGAGCCTTTAAACCTTTTCTTTGGCAACCATGTTACAAGATTTAAGCCTTCGTTCTTTATTGATATATCTTTTGGCATCCTACCTCCCTAAGTACTTTGAGAATGTAAATATAGGCTAAAAGCCTAGTTTGGGGGTGAAGGTTGGAAATGTTGTGATATGGAAGTTGCTTAAAAGGTGAACAGTAATATATATATATATATATAGTGGAACATTCCTTGCTTTTGAATACAAAAAATTGATGAATAAGAAAGAAGAAAAAAGGAAGGAAAAATAAGAAGTTGTGAATAAAGGGAATATTAGGTGTGGAATGAAAAGTGAAGAAAGGATGGAAAAAGTTATTTTGAAGGAAGTGTGCTTTAATTGTTGCAAAATGTAGTGCCTAAGGAGGTTTTGAGTCACTCTTATCAAAATTGTGCCCTACCTTAACCAAAAACCTACACTACAATCCTTTAAGTCCTACTTGATTTTGAACAACATGTGTCTACGTTAGTGGAGAAATACATGTAGGGCAAGCCTATGACACTACTTTTGGGCATTTTAATATTTGTGAGGAGTGGAGTTAATTCTTTCCATTTGATATCCCATTTGTGTTTAAGTTGCAATTTATAAGTTTGGATTCTCTCTTAAATGTAAGGGCACATGAAATTTTGGGTTGTGAACTTAATTCAATATCCAACTGGGAGGAATGAACAAGGGAAAATTATTTGTGATAAAGAGTCAAAATTTTGAAGCTTTAGTGCCACGACTTGATTGCTTGATGTTCTAAACGTCAAAACCACACAGGGGGGGGGGGGGGGATTTGGGTGGTGTCTGATTTTGACGTGCACTAATTATAGAAGGATCGTGTTCTTCTATATGTTCCAACCTCTACTTTTTGCGGAATAATAAATGCAGAAAATAAAGAACACAGCGATTTTTACGTGGAAAACACCTGGCTCAAAAGGTTAAAAAACCACGACCTACTTCCCAGTAGGATTATCCCTAAACTCTTTACTAAATCAGTGAGCCAAACAACATTTACAAAAAACTCTTTTGTAAATCTAGGATTACCTCTAATCCCTTTGTGGCAAACTAGCCTCTAGCTATTTGCGACAAACTCCAAGTTAGCTATAACTTGAAACACACAGTACCTATTACAGAAGCTTCTAGATAAAGCTGAAAAGGTACAAGTTGAATTCACCTTCTACAAGTAAACTAGACTAAAAGACAACAATTGGAACTGATTCTTATAGCTGGTTCAAGTAGCTTTAGAGTCGCACACTTAATTCTCACACGAAATGCTTGCAAACTTGCCTTGCTAATTTTGCTCTCAATTCTTGCTTAACTTTTGATTTTGTGCGTACCTGTACAATAAGAACATTCTGCAATATATAGGATTAATGGATAAGAGATTTATTAGAGTTCTAGTGCAACTCTTCCTTAGTGGAAGAGTTATATTTAATCTCAGCTCCTTAAATCCTTCCGTATCTTTGATTATGTTCTTATTGAATAAGGAGTCCTTCTCCTTATCATTTTGCAATCTTTCCAATCAGGAGATATCTCTTCATTTCCGAGATTTCGTTTATCTCCTGCATGTGCACCTCACGTGCCTTTAACTCTGCATGTGTCTATGTCTTGGGCCGGCATTGCTACTTTGACTATCTTGGTGCTTGAGCACATGAAATGAAATGATATTCTTATGAAGTTGTCGGTGATTCATATGACTTGGATTAATTGTAGGTACCGATTAAAGTCATGTGTTTGTGCTTAAAGTAGATTTTTTGACTTAGTATGATATTGATGCACTATTGAGTTAAATACTTGGAAGGAAATTTTGTGCTTTGATTGCTTGAGGATAAGCAATAGTTTATGTTTGGGGGTTTTTAAGTGGTATTTTACCAACTTATCTGATGTTTAATCTTATATTTTAGCTATGTTTGATTGATAAAATCGTGTTCTTAATGTCATTTACTTCTATTTTACAAGTTTTATGTGATATAAAAGTGATCGTGAATAAACGAAGTGAAAATGAGTCAAAAAGGAGCTAAAATGAACAATGGAAATCTGCCAAGTGAATAACCCTTCGCAAACACGAAAGTGTAATTTTAATGTGAACCAGTAGGAAACCATTTGCGAACACTAAGCAGCAGGACCAACCCTTCGCGAACGCAAAGGAGTGATCGCGAACGCAAAGACGTTATCGCGAACGCGAAGAAGAAATGGTCGGAAAAACCTGGGCAGTTCTGGAATTTCACGTATTTTACCCCAAACCATTAATACACTAACCAACTCATTTGTAAAATATCTTTGTCATCTTTGGAAGATCTTTGAAGTATTTTTTGAGTCTCTTGACTAGAGAACACATGTTTTGGAGCTAGGGTTCTTGCACACACTCTTGGGTCTTGAAGATTTGAATCCTTTGGTTGAGAATTTCTTACTTATTTGTGCTCATTTCTTCATTTCCTTGATTTGAATTGAATATATAAGTGTGTAGTATTTTTTCCAACACTTGAATATTGTTTATGGGAATATTCATATTTTAAGTGTGGATTAAATATCTTGTTGTTCTTATGTATTGAATGATTTTTATCCATATTGAAGTGAGTTCTTGTTTCTTTAATTATTCTTATTCTTTAATGTTTGCAAAGGGAGTAGCTAACCCTATGACTCGCCCATTTACTTCGAGTTGATTTTGGAAAAGATAATTTAGGGTTGGGAAAGATCAATTAATAAGAACTTGAGGCATTAACCCTCATTTTATACGTTCTACCAAGGGAAAGGATCTAACTACTTGTAGCCATATTCATGTGTGCTTAATATCTTAATTGTTTTAGGGATAATTCAATTAGGAAGTCTTGTTAGTCTTCGGAAGAAGCTAATATAGAATTATTACCCAATGCTAATTAACATAAACTCTCTCATATTTGTAAAATCATGAAATACATTGGATCGTTACTTGAGTGTAATTCTCATTGCATCCATGCTTGTAGCTTTTGATCATTTTACTTGCTTTCCAGGTTAGTTTATATTTTTTCAATTAGTTATAAATATTTTCTCAATACTTTTCTAAGATATTGGCTTATCATAATAAGTGATAATTCTGTTACACGCCTAATCGCCTATATATTATTCTCCGTGGGATTAGACTTCGACTCATAGTTGGGTAAATTATGTTGCATCCTACCATGCCCATTTACTATTTAGTAGTGGATTTGGACGTCATTATGTCCCATTTCACTTCGAAACTCTCCCAAAATCAAAACCAACCACCTTGGAAAGTAATCTAACCACAATATAACATAAAGGTGGCAATAATAAGGAAACAAGCTAATATACTCAAAACAACCGATCGGATCATTACAATATTGCATATTGATATTAAATGCTTTGTTATGACTCACTCCTTCTGGTGGTAACTCATCTTCATGGAAAGTGATCTTGTGACTTTCCAGTACTTGTCCTACCATGTTTGCCATCTCTCCACTACTGATAACACCCGATGTCAAAGAGGCAGGCCCAAACACTCAACCATTACCGCCACCCACCACCACCACCTCCACCACCATCACGCCACCATCATCCTCAATCATAGCCGCCACCAATATACACCATCACCACCCACTATCCCCTCCACTTCGACCATCATATATTATTTTCTCCCACAATCAATACTCATCCACCTCAACTACCACAACTGACAACCCCATCACCATCAACAACCATAGCCGCCGCCCATTATTATAACCTACCACCACCCACACACCACCTTTCTCAATCACAACTACTACCACCACCCGCCATTATTAACTATCACTACCCACCACCATCACCCTCAATCATAATCGCCAACACTACCAATCACTACTAGCTACTAGCATGAGCCACCATCATCAACCAAAACTACCACCAACCACCGCCTCTAGTCGGCATTCACCCGTTAGCCAGCACCACCACAACTATCATATTTTAAAAAACAATATATTTTATTGATAGAATATTAGATTAGTTAGTGTTTTGTTTTGAATTTTATGTTTAATAATTTTTAAATAAAGATAAATTTTATACATTCAGATGTTAAAAATCAAACAGTCTTAATTATTTATATTCAGATCTTAATACACATCTTAATGTATTTAGATGTCTATTCAGATTCAGATGTCTTAATCTTAATGCACATCTTGATATTCAGATGTGTATTGAGATTCAGACGTCTTAATCTTATAAAAAACAAATGAGGCCTTAGTCCTATTTCTTCTTGCCCCCTTCTAGTTTCTTATTTCATTTCTCTCTCTCTCTCCCTCTTTTTTAAATTTAGTATTAACAAATTATAAGTTAACTCATACTTAAAAATCTCATATATAATTGCAGGTACTTAATAGACCATATGGGAAGCTTAAAATGAGGCGTAGTTTCATGAAAAATCAATTATCACGCCCTTTTAGGATTTTCTTTCTATATTTAGATTTTATCTTTTCTTGAAATAAGAGAAAATGGTTTACCATAATTGATTTTACTTCCCTATAACAAATATATAAAGCTCTCCTATACATGACATATCCATTTCTTGGAGGAAAAGTGTCACGACCCCAAATCTAAACTGACGGTGATGACGCCTATCATGGTACTAGGCTAGCCAAATTTTACTGAAAATAACATAAGGTTTCCATTTAATACATAAATTATCCTATGTTTCATAATAATTTCCGTAAGCATTTCAAAACAATAAAAATGATCAGAACGTCTAAACACAACCCCAACATCTGGAGTCAACCGTCATGAACATCTAAGAAGCAATACAGTCTGGTACTAATTCTTTACTATAACAAGTCTGTGAAGTAATGTAAAAATGACAGAGTAAGAAGGAGAAATGGTAGGGTTGCGGACGCCGAGCAGCTACCTCAGAATCTCCGAACAATGCTCCAAATGTGGTAGATCAACCTCATAATCCTTCGCGAATGCGGGGCCTACTTTACGGACGCATAGAACAAAAGGCCCCAGCCCCCATAACCCTTCGCGAACACGGATCCACCAACGCCAACGCAAAGAAGAAAACTCGGCAAACCAAAAACCAACAAAAATCTGCCAACTCTTAAGTCCAAAATTTGATCCGTTAACCACCCGAAACTCACCCGAGGCCCTCGGGACCTCAACCAAACATACCCACATATCCCATAACCTTATTCAAACTTATTCGAGCTTTCAAAACACTCAAAACAACGCCAGAACACCAAAATCACATCGGATTCAAGCCTATGAACTTAGAAACTTCTAAATTTCGCCAATGACGCCGAAACCACCCAAACCATGTCCGATTGACCAAAAAATTTGCACACACATCCAAAATGACACTATGAACCTGTTCCAACTTCTGGATTCCATTTCGACCCCGCTAGCTAATATTTCACTGCCGATTGGAAATCGCCAAAAACTCATTTTCGCCAATTCAAGCCTAATCCTACTTCGGACCTCCGAAAGACATTCCAAACCCACTCCTAAGTCCCAAATCAGCTAAAGAAGCTATCCGAACCATAAAATTCATATTCCAAGGTCGTTTACCAAATAGTCAACTTCCGATTGACTTTTCAAATCATAAGGCCAACTTAAGAGACTAAGTGTCTCATTTTTCACCACAACCACTGTGGACCCGAGCCAACCGACCCAACACATCATAAACGATATAAACAACACATAATAAAGCAGAAATAGGAGAAACGGGACTAAACTCTTTGCACGACCGATCGGGTCGTTACATTCTCCCCCACTTAAACATATGTTCGTCCTTGAACGTGCCCGTAGTTGTTGCCCAAAAAAACATCAAAATTGCCGAGTAATCCTACCATGCACATACCCGAGGGTGATCTCACGCCACCCTATCTCAAATAGGACTGATAACACACATAACTGAAATTTCACAATTCAACCTGACCCATAAACCCTAGAACCAAATTCCCACTTCTGAAATACTTTACAAGATTAAAATTCCACAACTATAAACTGAATAAGTCTGAACACGCTGTATCAAGCCATATCTGTAACCCAAGATGTAATCACATAATATACCGGACGACTCAAACACTCATAACGATAGCTCTTAATCACAATAACTGCTCAAAATAATCCAATACCGGTACATAACCTCTTATCAAGCAATGCCTCACTCTAACACTTTCATATACTGCCAATGATGAAAGCAACACATAGAAACTAGTAACCATTCGTCCGATCAGCCAGTCATGTAGCTCTATCTTACTCCAACATGAACTATAGCGGATTTCCAAGCCAACTTCCGATATCATCCTTCTAACCATGTTGTAGTCAACTTTGGTAGTATTCATTCTAGGCCCAATGACTTCTTCTAATCCAACACAACCACTTTGATGACACGACGCATCAATACAATCCGAAGCCATAACCTGTGCAACTCGTGCACTCAATAGCAACATCCCACGAACTCAAATCATAGAAAAGATTCACCCGGGAGGACTATCCTGCCATTACTAATTACCATCACAACACCATGCTAAGAGCCTGGCACACATTGTAAAATCAAAACACACGAATCTGACACCAAGGATCATACCTCCACATAACTCCGCTACAATGCGTGATCCCATCCAAACGCTGGTCCACATGAAATAATTCAAGCCACCTTGCTCAAAATCAATAACCCTGCGCAATTTGACATTAAGTACTCCCAGTGCATTGCCATAACCACGGGGGAATCGGACGATACCATGCCACACGAATCAGAAAGAACATAA
>ML551551.1:138592-150608 GCA_005239535.1 Nicotiana rustica
TCTCAATCCCGCAATACCCAATTACTTACCTTACTCAAATCCCGCTATAAAGCCAAAATAAATCTGCACCATATGTGCATATAACAACAATCACCACTCCTCGCGACACAGAAGGGTAACTCATAGATCACTCCAGAATATGAATAACTCAATGACAATCGAATGGTACATCTCCCAACAATAGCAATTCGGAGTCAACAATTTTGACCTGGTTCAGAACATACATCCATATTGGGCCTACCAATAACTCTAAATCAACTATGGTCACCCACAACAGATAGATAACTCTCCGAACGTTCACAATGACTGAATCATGGCATTTACTAACATCTGACTATCTTTGCTCGCATCCTCACAACCCACAACCATAAAATAACCTTTTTATGAGAACTCTCAGTCTTAAAGTCTATGAAGCGCACAAATTACCATATATGATCTCAACTCCACCGCTCGAATATAAATAACACACCTCTAATGCTCAATCATTCCACGAGGAACACCCCTATAATCCTGCCGTGCCACCAAAAAACCTTGAATATCCGCAGTCGATCCAACAAGATAGTGTCGCAATACCAATGAAGCACCCTTAACTCCACACATTGCCCTTCCTGAAATGTATACCCTCATCAAACAACCCAGTAGTGATATCATCTACCTAGTCGTCTGAAACTGCCAATGTTGTCTAAGAATTTTCGATCTTCTTTCCAGAACTGAACCGTGACCTCACATACGCAATTCTCAACTCTACCCAACGTACCGCATACTCCCTGCCATCCTATGATAACATGAGAACTTCATGATCCCTTCCGAGCTACAAGAAACTACGTACCCAACTAGCCAAGAACTTCACATTTGATCCCATCTAGAAGAAAAAATCACTATACATCACATGCTCCTCACGCCTATAGAAAATATACATCTCTAACCCTGGTAGAACCATAAAGAGCTCTCTGAATCCCATTTGTACGACACCAAACCGTGAGGACTGAATCCTTTTAACTCAACCAAGCTACGCAAGCCACCAAAATACAAAAGCATTGCCAACAAACACATGTAAAAACTCATTACCTCATAAACACCCAGAGAACTAATCATATCCCTTACCATGTCGATTTTCTACTACCAAGTTGTCCTATTAATCCAAGTTCCTTCTTACTTACCTTCGAATTGATACCTTTCCTTGCCATAATACCGCAATTCTCAACCCAGGCTCACCACACGATACCCAAGCATTATGGATCGTAAGTCGTTGATTAGTCTCTCAAATTTCCCCAAAAGTACCACATTTAAAAAATACTTACCTTGAAGAGACTTCCTACGAATTTAAGGCCATTGCCTTCACTTTCCTGATACTGATATATAGAATCCATGATAATGTGGAAATGTCACAAGTCTTGAAACCCTCAACCTCAATCTCAGTTCTATCTCAATACATACCTTGAAAATCCTCAATTTCTACATATAAACTTGAATCCATCGGAACCATTCTCGAGCGTCATCCACTCTACGCAAATCTCAATTACACTGATCAAGCAGACAGAACGACATGACCCCGTTTGCACACCACATACTAGGCAAGTAATCCACACACTTGAAGCAACAACCAAATTCATACACCGCACACACTACACCTTTTACAATTACAACTCAATCATTCAATAAAATCCATTAACCCATAAAGTGCATTACAAACTGTATCAAAGAATTTCCATTAGTCGAGTCATTCCCAGACTCCACGTTTGCAGGTCATATCTGGTTCACCAATATACCTCAAACCGAAACCAATACAACACATAATCGTGCAATCAACTCATCATTAACCGACTCCACCACTTGGCTCAAAGCCAAAGATCAAGACAAATAATGACTCACAATGCCCATACGCTATCACTGCCACCATGCCGCAGTGAGATTCAACTAAATCCTTCATTAGCTCATATGACACAAAGCGTCTAATATCTCAAATCGTATGCAAATCTCGCATGTGATTTTAATCGTCATGCCAACTCTCACAAGCGATCTAAACTCAAATTATAACATATATCACTTACTGGAAAAAGAGGACTTGCTACAAAACCACATAAGGATCGCGCAACCTCAGGACACCCGGCAGGAAATAGTCCCGCCTGCTTAGCCTCAAACTGACCTCTCTCTATATCCTTCCAAAAATCATAGCTATTACACTATCACTTTATCCTTCTGCATCTAAACACAACCAACGCCTACCCTCGAGGCATCACAATATGCGGTATAAGAATCCTGAAGCTGATGGTAGAACTAACTCTGGAGTTGTGGTCAAAGAAAATCTTGAGCTCCTGGGAGCTCTTCCTACACTCGTTTGACTAGATGGATACCCTCACTAGACACTACGTGTCCCAAGAATGCTACTGAGCTGAGCATAAATTCACACTTGGAGAACTTTGCATAAAGCTTTCCTCCCTCAATCTCTGCAATACAACTCTCAACTACTGAGCATGCTCCTCCTGTCTACGAGAATATACTAGGATGTCATCAATGAACACAATAACAAGGGAATCCAAGTACAGCTGAAACACACTGTTCGTCAAATACATGAACGCTGCTGGGGCATTGGCCAGCCTAAAAGACATCACTAGGAACTCATAACACAACAGAAAGATCCGCTTCACTCCACAGCTAAACAACATGAGAGTTCTACCAATACACTCACAACTCAAGGCCATATGCCAACTCCAGACAAAAGTCAAACACTCGATAGCTCTTGCTACATATCCTGCAAATCCCCTTTTTGTCACAATCAAGCAATATGAACACATCTCACCATCAGATCACAGTCACCACATTTTCATCTAGTCACAAAGTCCCATCAATAGGGACACAAACGGACATATATGTCCCCAAACATGTGCTCACACAAACAAAATCTCGACACTCAAGCCATAGACAAAATCGGCCTCAAGTCCTCCATATTGGCCCATTATCAACATGCTAGAATCGCATCCCATTCTTGGAAGTCACAAGCCATCGATGCACAGCTGATACCGAGCGCTCACGTGCGCGTTCGAATACATGAAGGGAATTCAAATAGTTACGCTTTTGGCTGAATAAATGGATTCGCACGATAAAATATTCGAGAATGTGAGTTTTTTCCTAAGGGTTCTGCAGCTTCTCGAAGATAAGTACAGACGTCTCTGTACCGATCCGTAAGACTCTATAAAATCCGCTCATGACCGGAGAGTCCTCTGTAACCTAGGCTCTAATACCAATTTGTCACGACCCCAAATCTAAAATGGCCGTGATGGAACCTATCGTGGTACTAGGCTAGCAAAATTTTACTGAAAATATCATAAGGTTCCCATTTAATACATAAATTATCCTATGTTTCATAATAATTTTAACTTGTAAGCATCTCAAAACAATAAAAATGATCAGAACGTCTAAACACACCCCAACATCTGGAGTCAACCGTCATGAGCATCTAAGAAGCAATACAGTTTGGTACTAATTCTTTACTACAACAAATCTGGGAAGTAATGTAAAAATGACAGAGTAAGAAGGAGAAAGGGTAGGGCTGCGAACGTCGAGCAGCTACCTCACAATCTCTGACGAATGCTCCAAATGGGGTAGATCAACTATCGCTCTGCCCCAGTACCTAAATCTGCACACAAGGTGCAGGGAGTAACGTGGGTACGCCAACTCAGTAAGTAACAACCATAACTAAATACTTGAGCGCAGTGACGAACATTTAAAGATCATGTAAAGACATATAATAAGCAATAGTGAAAAATAGCTTTAATCGAGTCAGAAATATATATTTTCGAATATTTCATAAAAATCTCCAAGTTTCCATTTAAATCTCGTATAAAACATTTGTTCATGTTTTCATTAGAGGCTCAGAGTTAAGAAGAGTGAAAATAGTAGTTTCATAAAAATATCAGCCTCTCGGGCACAATGTCACTCACAAATAATGCCTCTCGGGAAAGCCTCTCAGTCACTCGTGACTCCACTCTCATAAGTCAAGCTCACACTCAACACTCTCACTCAACATACCATATAACAACCGCTGCAGCGCGCAACCCAATCTATATCAAAACCCGCTGTAGCGTGTAGCCCGATCCATAATAGTAACCTGCTGCGGCGTGCAACCCGATCCATAATAGTCGACTGCGCTAACTGGGGGTGTACATACTCTGGGAGGGGCTCCTACAGCCCAAGCGCTATATTGTTGCGGCGTGCAGTCTGATCCAATATATATATCTCGTTGCGGCGTGCAGCCCGATCCATATATCTTGCTGCGACGTGCAACCCGATCCATATATATATATATATATATATATATATATATGTATATAGTGTTGCGCGTGCAACCCGATCCCTAACTATCCTCACAAGTTTGGCTCTCGGCCTCACTCAGTCATCCTCACAAGCCACTCGGGCAACTCATCACAAATCACGGGGACTCAACCCAACTCACCACAAATCACAGGGACTCAGCCCGAATTATCTTGCATTATTCTAAAACAGGGTGATAAACAGTAATAAACATTGAACATGTATAAAGAATGACCGAGTTCATATTTTCTATCAAAAACGTGTGAGGACAATAGTAAAAATACCCCTGAGGGTCTAAGCAGGTCGGCACAAGGCCCCAAACATAGTGTACAACCCAAAACATAGTATAAATCTTTAAAACATAGTCGCTGCGGGACAGACCAAGTCACAATCCCTATAGGTGCACGCCCACACATCCGTCATCTAGCACGCGCGTCACCTCATTTATCAAAACAATATGAAATACAGGGGTTTCATACCCTCAAGTCTAGATTTACAATTGTAACTTACCTCAAACCGGCCCGAAAGCTCGCGATTCTCTTTCCCCTCGAATCGGCCTCCGATTGCTCTAAATCTAACCAAAACAAGATTAATATCATCAATATATGCTAGGGAGACGAAACCCATTCAAAAAGTATAAAAATTAAGCACAATTCCCAAAATTGGTCAAACCCGACCCTCGGGCCCACATCTCGGAATTCGATAAAAATCACATCACAAGAATCCTTATCCTCACACGAGTCTATACATACAAAGAACATCTAAACTGGACCTCAAATGGCCTATAAAATCCTTAAAAGAATTCTCAAACTTTTCTCCCATTTTCCCCCAATTTCCAATCTAATTTCCCAAATTAAATGATGAAATTCAAGACTAAATCACGGAATTAGACCAAATATGAGTGAAGAATACTTACCCCAATTATTCCACTGAAAATCTCCTCAAATTACACCTTCTCCTGAGCTCTCTAAAGCGTTTTGAAAAATATGAACTTAAACCCTCGTTTTTGAATAAAACCTTTCTGCCCATGCCTTTTTCTCCATCACGAACGAGACCATCTCCCCGCGTTCGCGAAGCAAAACTAATCCTAGGCCCAAAATCTTCCTTCGTGAACGCGAGGTCCCACACATAAACACAAATGCCACACATCTTGACCCTACGTGAACGCGTTACACGCCTCTAGAACGCGGAGGCATAATGCCCTGAAGTTCCATCACCCACTAACTCTACGGGAACGCATTGCCCAGGTCGCAAACGCGTGGCCTAACCTCATAATCCTTCGCGAACATGGGGACTACTTCGAGGACGCATAGAAAAAAAGGCCCCAGCCCCCATAACCCTTCGCGAACGCGGCTAAACCAATGCAAACGCGAAGAAGAAAACTCTGCAACCAAAAAACCAGCAAAAATCTTCCAACTCTTAAGTCCAAAATTTGATCCGTTAACCACCCGAAACTCACCCAAGGCCCTGGGGACCTCAACCAAACATACCCAAACATACCATAACCTTATTCAAACTTATTAGAGCCTTCGAAACACCCAAAACAACGCCAAAACACCAAAAGCACATCAGATTCAAGCCTATGAACTTAGAAACTTCTAAATTTCACCAATGATGCCGAAACCACCCAAACCATGTCCAATTTACCTGATAATTTGCACACACATCCAAAATGACACTACGAACCTGTTCCAACTTCCAAAATTCCATTCCGACCCCAATAGCCAATTTTTCAATGCCGACCGGAAAATCGCCAAAAACTCATTTTTGCCAAATTAAGCCTAATCCTACTCCGGACCTCCGAAAGACATTCCGAACCCACTCCTAAGTACCAAATCACCTAACGAAGCTATGTGAACAACAAAATCCACATTCCGAAGTCGTTTACCAAATAGTCAACTTCTGGTTGACTTTTCAAACCATAAGACCAACTTAAGAGACTAAGTGTCTCATTTCTCACCACGACCACTGCGAACCCGAACCAACCGACCCAACACATCATAAAAGAGATGAACAACACATAATAAAGCAAAAATAAGGGAAACAAGGCTAAACTCTCGGAACGACCGATCGGGTCGTTACAAAAATATTGTGGACCCCCATAAATTGAGGGTCCCTCGTTCATAAAATAAACACAAAAAAACATCCACAATGTAGTCCTTAAAGAGTTTTATTTAGCGGGAGATTTTATTCTCTCAATAATATTTTTCTTTTATATTAGTGGTTCGATGTAGGTCACTTGACCTAAATCTTTTAAAGTATGTCATGCCTCTTTTACTATATTATTCTTGTTGTCTAACTTATCATCGATCAAGGTTTGTTTGGCTAGCTAACGCATGACGCCATATTTTTCCCATCCCAATAAGTAGTATCAGGGTTAATGCTTCAATGAGTTCAATGACAGGTTCAAGGCGAGTGCAGATCAAGTTGTAGCCAATTTGATGATAACGAAATTTTATATCCTAAAGAAAGTCTGAAATGTTAGATCTGGAGATAAACTTTTAATCATACTTTCACAAAACCTCACGGCTGCATACAAAAATAAATTATTTTTAACCAGTGTATGAGCTTCAATGTCACAACTCAAAATCCCACCAGAGCCGTGATAGCGCCTAGCACAACTTTCTAGGCAAGCCGACAACAGGTAAGCAGAAATAAACGTTAACAACAATAAAAAATATTCTCAAATAGCTGAATAACATAAGTAACTGACTAATGACAATACAACTGAAATAATCTAATATATGGTGTCATCGAGCGCATGAGAGCTATTGAGTACTAAATATAAAGTCTGAACAACATACATAACTGCCCCAAAGACTAAACAACAATAACATAAGATGAAAGAGGGGACTACAAGGCTTGAGAACAGGATAATATGGCTACCTCGAATTCTTCACGAAAATCCAGATAAACAACTTGCAAGCAACCACCGCTATACAACAATACTAGAATTTGCACAAAGAAGTTCAGAGTATAGTATGAGTACAATCTACCCCATGAATTCAATAAGTAGCAAGCCCAACCTCGCAGAAAGCAATAACGAGGTTGGAAAAGTCTAATAATCAGCTTCAATAACCAACAACAATAATATCAAAAGACTAATGGTATATAAAGGAAAAACAACTCAAATAATACATATTCAACACTAATACAATAAGATGAGAAATAGACATGCATTTTAGGTGTACAAGTCAAGGCATCAACTTTTCTAAAAAATCACTTAAACACGGATTTGTCAAGATAAACTGTGATCTCAAGCTTTAAACATAAAAAAGAGTCATTGAATATCAATTAGTATGAGGAAAATAAAACTTTATGCATGCATGTAAAATTTACATTCCAAAATCAACAACATCACAATTTGATCATCAAGTATATACAATCTCATAACATTCATGGTGCCTGACATAAGTAATCGTCAATCATGCTTGATATTTTAGACGTCAATACCACACAAGAGGGGGGTTGATTTGTGTGGTGTCTAATTTTTCGAGTGTTGTCTTAGTAGAAGAACTTGGTTCTTCTTGGTGTTCCAACCTCTACTGTTGAGGAATAATAAATGCAGTAAAGTAAAAACACAGAGATTTTTATTTGAAAAACACCTGGCTCAAAAGGTGAAAAAACCACGACCTACTCCTCAGTATGATTTGCTCAAACTCTTCACTAAAACTCTGAGCCAAACAGGACATACAAAATAAACTCTTTTGTAATTCTAGGACTAACTCTAATCCCTTCGTAGTAACTAGCCTCTAGCTAATTTGTACAAGCTTCAAGTTAACTCTAACTTGAACAATGTGTACCTATTACAATTGCTTCTATGAAAGCTAGAAAGATACAATATTAAAACACTTACTACAACCAACTAGACTCAATGGCAAACAGATGGAACTGGTTCTTCTAGCTGGTCTGTAGCCTTTGTATCGCACAGTAATTTTGCTTGCAAAATCTCTGCAAATTTTGCTTTCAGTTCTTGATTCACTTCTTTACTTGTGCGTTCTTCTTTTTTAAATTCAAGCAGGAATACTTCAATTATTTATAGAGTCAGTCATTGAGTTTGTCGTTCAGTTCTGGTACAACTCTTCCTGGGTGAAAGAGTTCGTACTAAACTCAACTTCCTTCCTTTCTTACTTTCCTTGCTGATTTCAACTTCATCGTCTTATCAATTTGCAAGCTTTTCGCATTAGGAGACAATCTCTTGGTTCATTGATATTTCACAAACACATTTATCTCCTATGTATATACGGTTCATGTGCCAACGCATCAGGTCAAGTATGTGTGCTATGATGGACCTGGTTCAACTGGTTAGACATTTGTCAATCTTCAAAACTATGAAGTAACTTGGGTCAACAAATTCCCCCTTTTTGATGATGACAAACTCCGTGCTTCTCCCTGTATACACTTCAAACACTTTTTATGTTTTTAAGCATTTATCATAGAGAAACCAGATTCATTAGGTTATAAATATCACTTGAAATATAAAAGCACATGTCTTCCCCCTTTTGGAATCATCGAAAAGTTTGCAAAATGATAAACTTACCAGAGGTTATTAACAATTACTCATGGCCATTTAGGCAACTGCAGGTGCAATACATGATTAATCAACACAAGAAACCAACAAATGTAAGCTAAATAAGAAATCGAGACAAGTCAATAACAAAACAACATAATCCATTGATTAAGAACGACAATCAACCACCATACAGTAAAAAAGACAAAAAAAACCATAACCATGAGCAAAATAGATAAAGACAGCAGTAACAAGTCCCGAACTGGGCACTGAAGGGGGGTTTAGGTAGCTCTGGACAGCCTAAGGATGGGAAGGTGCAGAGGAGGTTGTGGTCTTGGTTTATAGAAGAGAAAGCATTTGTTGAAGAACACCCTCGTTCTTTTCCTTCTCTTTTGCTAGTTCATCCCTGAGAGCATCCCGCTCGGCTTCAACCTCAATCAAGCAAGATTTCAAACGAAGGATCTCCATATCCTTTAACTCGTTTTCCTGCACCAAAGTTCTAACTTTGCTGTTGACATGCTGCTTCTTAGATGAACCAGGTTCATCTGCAGGAACATTGACAGTATAATCACATGTCAGCAAAGTATCCTTCCCAAAATAGTCCTTAGCAGTAGCCATTTCATCCTTCTTCACATGAACATCAAAATGAGCAAGCACATCTATCAGAATAAAGCCATATGGAATAGCATGTGCTTTTGTTCCATTGTCCAAGAGTTGGATGATGAAAGTTGGCCAGTTGATCTGCTTTCCCCTATACAAACAATCCATCAATGTCAGATCAATATAGTTGGCTATGTGCCTTCTTTCTTGTCTTGGCAGCAGGAACTTGATGACAAACTCGAAGAACAACTTGTGCTTAGGCTTCATTTCACTTTTGTATACTGGCCTGGGTTCAATCTCACTTTCATTGTCACTAACGAATCTGGTAATGTTGATTACTGAGGCCATCCCATCCAGACTAGGCCATCTTTGCCTAGTGTAATCTTCGTAGCCCTCAGCAGGAATGTTCAGAATTACCCCCAGCTCTTTTGCATCAAAGGAGACTTGAATTCCTTTAACTGTGGAAGTAACCCTGCCCTCCTTGACTACTGAATTACCAATGAACTCCACCAGTTCTACTCTATCCAGCCTTCCTTCCATGTGAAGGACCATGTTCTTCCACCCCTACACATCTAGGGTGTCCAGCAGGTATCGCATCCCAGGTTCCTCGAGATCCTTAAGCAACTTTCCATTCAGAATTGTTCTTTTGCCAAACAAGGTGATTCTGTCAGTCAACTCACCAACTTCCTCCTCATCTTCTCCACTCAACTCTTTATCATCATCTTTCTCAACGACCTTCACTTTTCTTGCCTTGGACCTGGTCCTTTTAACAGTGCGTGTAGGTGTGGCAGACACTGTAGCTGACTTCTTTGAAGAAGCCTTAGCCTTTTTTTTTTATTTTGGTGCCTCAACCACAACCGGAGCAGTCTGCTCCTCATGATGGACCAGGTTCATTGTATCCTCTTCAACAACAACAGTCTCCACATGCTCTCCTACTTTTCCTTTCCCTTTGCAGCTTTCTTTTTCTTTCTCTCTAGCAGAGCCCTCTCAAACATTTCTTCTTCTTCTCTCACAGCACTACGAGTAGCACGCACCTTTGGTGCCGGAGCATCAGTAGATACAGAAACTTTCCTCTTCTTCGGAGGAACTGGGGTAGTATCCTTCTTGGACTTCTGAGTCCTCCTTTTATTGGGGTTATATGTATCCCCCAGTTTCTTTAGCTTGTCAGCCAATGTCTCGTCCCCAAATGAAACAACTTCATCTGCTCCTTTCTGCAATCTTTCTAAAGCTGTCGCTGCTTCCTCAACTATACTTCCCCCTAATCTGTGACATCTTCTCCAACCTTCTCAAGAATGGGACCACAGATGGCCAATGTGGTACCATCCTCTCCAAATCCCCTTACAGAAGTTTCTTCACCCTCTCTCTCAAGAATTTTACCTTTTCCCAATTTTCTTTGCCTATTCGGCACTTCAACATCAACTACCGACTTAACCAGAACAAACCTGTTCTCAGCATTTACAGGTTCAGAAATAGCATCAAGATCACCTTGTTCAGAATTTGAAGAACCAGGTGCTTCATCCTCGTTGGCTGATTTAAAAGATTTACTTGATGATTCAGAGTTATTATCCTTTTCAGCCTGTAGAATTTCCTCCAAGAATCTTGAACGGGATCCAGAAGCCACTGATTTTCTGGCAAGAACTGATGAGTGGTGATTTTACCACTCATTTTGGCCTTTTCTCATTAGATTTTGTATTGATAAATGATAACTTGAGGTCGTTTTTAGTGTATAATTGCTCTATTTGCAGGAAAATGATGCCATGAAGTGGTTAAGGTCTAATTGGAGTGAAATTGAGCAAAAGAGAGTAAAGAAGAGAAAAGAGGGGAGCAATGGTCGAATGCGATCGCATATGCAACACGCGAATCGCATTTCGAGCCCAGAAGATCGCATACCGCAACAGAAAGATGAGTCAAGTTTAATGAGTGAAATGCGGTCGAATATGCGATCGCATATTGCAAATGCGGTTCGCATTTGAGTCGCATCACCATCTGATGCCTGAAGCTACATTGTAAATGCGACGCATGAATGCGATCGCATATCACTAATGCGGATCGCATATCTCAAATAAGACGACCCTCTGGGACCTAGGGTTTTGATGTGCGACGGAAAGAGTGAAGATGCGAATCGCATCCCTGATATGCGACATGGATGTGATCACATAACATCCCGACGGGGGTGTTTTTGTCCACTTTTTACTCAAATATTTGGCCCTCTATAAAAAGCATACCTTGGCAACATCTTAAGTATCGATTGGAACTCAATTTTTATCAATTAGAGATCGATTTTTGGATATTTCTTCAGTTTTGTAAATATATTTTGAGTAGAGAAGAAAAGGTTTTGAAGCTAGGGCTTTGCACACACACTTGGGTCTTGAAGATTTCACCATTGTGGTTAAGGATTTCTCACCCATTTATGTTTATTTCTTCATTTCCTTGTTTTGTATTGAATATCTAAGTGTGTAGTATTTTTCCAACACTTGAATGTGGTTTATGGGAATATTCATCTTTAAAGTGTGGAGTAAATACCTTGTTGTGCTTAAATGATTTTATTATATTTATGAAGTGGGTGTTTGTTATTTTAATTATTCTTGTTCTTTA
>ML551552.1:23198-50304 GCA_005239535.1 Nicotiana rustica
GAGAAAGATGCCAAATTTCATTTTGATGAGAATTGCATGAGTGCCTTTGAATTTTTGAAGCACAAGTTTACCACAACTCCTATCATCACGGTGCCATATTGGAGCTCTCCTTTTGATCTTATGTGTGACTCGAGTGATGTAGCTGTGGGGGCGGTGTTTGGCCAAAGGGTGAACAAGATCTTCCACCCTTTTATTATTCTAGCAAAACTATGAACTCGGCCCAAATGAATTACACTGTCACGGAGAAGGAGCTTTTGGCAATAGTCTTTGCTATGGAGAAATTTCGTCCTTATTTGATAGGTGCCAAGTTCATAGTTCACACTGACCATGCAGCACTCAGGTATCTCATGACCAAAAAGGATTCCAAAGCGAGACTCATGCGTTGGGTATTGTTGCTTCAAGAGTTCTACTTGGAGATTATTGATTGAAAAAGGAGTGAAAACCAAGTGGTCGACCATCTTTCTCGATTGGCGGAGCAAGGTCGACCTTGTGATGGGCTTGAAATTAATGACAGTTTCCCCGATGAGCAACTTCTTTCGGGGTCAATGCAAGAAATGCCATGGTTTGCCGACATTGCCAACTATCTTGTCACGGGTGTTGTTCCTTGTGAGATTTCTTCTAACCATAGGAAGAAGCTTAGGAGGGATAGCATGGACTCCTATTGGGATGAGCCATATTTATAAGATTTGCACTGATGGGGTCATCTGGCGATGTGTACCGGAAGAAGAACAAAGGTCGATTCTTGAGTCTTGCCACTCCTCACCATATGGTGGGCATCATGGAGGGGAAAGGACTGCTTCAAACATGTTGAGATGTGGTTTCTTTTGGCCTACCTTGTACAAAGATGTCGGTGACTTAGTCAAAAGATGTGATGAGTGTCAGAGAGCCGGGGTAATTTCAAAGAAAGATGAGATGCCTCTAAATACTATTCTTGAAGTGGATATTTTTTATGTATGGGGTATTGATTTCATGGGCCCATTTGTTAGCTCTTGTGGGAACACATACATTCTCGTGGCGGTGGATTATGTCTCTAAATGGGTTGAAGCAGTGGCTCTACCCAACAATGAGGCCCGGAGTGTTGTTGCATTTCTCAAGAAGAGCATTTTTACAAGGTTTGGCACGCCGCATGCAATCATTAGTGATGGGGGGTCGTATTTTTGTAATAAAGCTTTCAACACTTTGCTTGCAAAGTATGGTGTCAATCACAAAGTGACCACTCCATATCATCCCCAGGCGAGTCGCCAAGTTGAGGTCTCAAATAGGGAAATAAAGAGTATATTGTCAAAGACGGTCAATGCAAATAGGAACGATTGGTCAAAGAAATTGGATGACGCTCTATGGGCTTGTAGGACTGCCTACAAGACCCCGATCGGTATGTATCCGTACCGATTGGTGTTTGGGAAAGCTTTCCATCTACCGGTTGAGTTAGAGCACAAGGCCATGTGGGCCTTGAGGAAGTTGAATCTTGAATGGGATGTGGCAGCCAATTTTCGTATGGAGCAGCTTAATGAACTTGATGAATTCAGATTCCATTCCTACTCCAGTTCGTCCTTGTACAAGGACAAAATGAAGTACCTTCATGATAAGTATGCTCGTGGCAAGGATTTCAAAGTAGGTGACTTAGTTCTCTTGTTCAACTCTTGGTTACGTCTATTTCCATGAAAGCTTAAGTCAAAATGGAGCGGACCTTTTGAAGTTGTGTTTGTGACTCCATTTGGTGCACTTGATCTAAAGAACAAAAGTGGGGAGATTTTCAGAGTAAATGGGAACACGGTCAAGCACTAACTGGGAAAAATTGATGATAGCCATGTGGTGGCACTTCTCCATCTCAAATGAACTTGGTAACATGAGTCGTGCCGCGACGTTAAATCAGGCGCTTCTTGGGAGGCAACCCATGTGTCTTTATTTTTGTTTTTCTTTGACTTTCTTAGTAGTATAGGACTCATTTTTGCACTAACTGGTTTTGGGATGTTGTAGGATTATTTTGATGTAGGGCATAAAAGCTAAGTGTTGGATTTACTAATCTCTGATGTTTGCACCACGACCGCGGTCCTCTTTTCGCGGTCCGTGGAGCCATCTCTTATGAAAACAAGTCTCTGAAGTTTGCTTCGCGGCCGCGATACCCTTTTTCGCGGACCGCGGTGGACCACTGCGGCCACGGTTGAGTTTTTGCGATCCGTGGTGGCCAATTGTCCACGTGCTCAGTAAACCTGAAGGACCGCGGACCGCGATCGCTTTTACGCGGTCCGCAGTGGGTAAGTACAGTGGGTCCTGGGTCCCTTCTATAAATAGACCTTCAAGGCTTCATTTTACACTTTACGCACTTTGACTCTTCACAGTAAAATTTTACCCGTGTCTCAAGCTTCATACTTTCAAGTGTGTATTTCATTCATCTACTCTTCATCCCAATATCTAGTAAGTGTAATTATGTTTCCATAACTTCTTAATTTGATTATTTTCTTGTTTATTTGGTAGATTTTATTCTCTTTTTCACCCTTTTTCTTCTGTAAGCCAATAATAAAGTTAGGGTTTGTTCATAATGCTCAGTTTATACCCTTTGTAGTTAATTTCACTGATTAAACACTTAGGGTTTTAACAAAATGTGCCTTTGAACTTGAAATTAATCGAAAATTTGAAACCCTAGGTTATTGGAATGAGCGCGGTCTGCGGTTTCTTTTACGCGGACCACGGTGCTTGAATTATCAGTCTCCATTGATGACCGCGGTCCTTTTTATGCGGTCCGCGGTGCTTGACTTCAGAGAAGTGGGTAGTCTGAACCCCACTTCTCCGCATACCGCGGTCGTCTTTGCGCAGTCCGCGGTAACTGAGTGCGGACCGCGGTTGCTTTTACGCGGTCCGTGGTACCCACATTGAGAGAGTCCACTCTTCTACACCCTCCTCACCGCGGACCGTGGTCATTTTTACGCAGTCCACGGTCCCACTTATGCAACTCATTTCTGTATCTGATGTTCCTCTCTTTTCCCATCTATCTACAACTTGGATACTAACAATGTTAAAATGTTTTGAACTTGCAGATCATGGTCCAATCAAGAGGAGGTGGTTGAAAACCAAGTGGCAGTGGAGAGTCATCCCGGGGGAGAGGTCAAGGGACAATCAAACTGGCCCCCAAAGTCCGGCAAGCTATGAAAGAGACAAGAAAAGCAATCCGGGCCATGGATAGAGCTACTTCCCAATCGGAAAGTGAGTATGTACCCTCCGGAAGAGAGTCTTCAGAATCCATACCAGAGCACTACCCAGACTTCCCGGAGAGGTTCCGGTTGAAGAATGAGCCCTCTGTCTCTCCCCTGCCCTAGCACCAGCCAATTCTGAGTCATCTGAAGGATCAGCAGCAGGGAGTGGCCATACAGACTCCACCTCACCCACAGCTTCCTTGTCAGGTGAACATTCCGTAGATAAAGAAGCTGAAGATGAACCCCAAACAGGGGGTGAACCCCAAGTTGGGGGAGTTTAGAGAACAAGGAAGCCCGAGGCTTGGCAAGACAAATTCTTGAGTGAGCCGGCCTTCCATAAATTCTGGGAATTGTGGAAGGAGAGGAAACTGATACCGGAGCGCAAGTTCATCATCAAGGATCTATTGCCACTCAACCCTAATGTAAAACGACAATTCAGGTAGCGAAAGGGTTGGGATTACTTCTCTTTATACTTGGCGGATGCCAATGAACATCTTGTCAAGGAGTTTTACACAAATCTGGCCTATCTGAAGAAGGACTCCAAGGAAACCATGGTGAGGAATCTCACTGTACCTTTTGATGGGGCGGCATTGAATGCATATCTGGAGTTCGATGATGTAGATGAGACACAGTACCTAGAGAAGTTGGAAGCGGGTGATGAGGCCCGTCATTGGATAGTGGAGCACTTGGCCATCCCAGGTGAAACCCCTGACTGGTTGCAAGCTGGGAAGACAATTTTAAGGAGACTTTGAATTTTGAGGCAAAAGGTTGGGAGACATTTGTGTGTAGCCGGCTAGACCCCACCTTCCATGAAAACTCTATTCCTTTCAGGCGGGCTGTGTTGATTGCTTCTATAATGGCTGGGTAACCGATTAATGTTGGGAATGCCATGTCCACCATTATCAACCGGGTGGTAAATGAAGGTGATAGAGATTACCCCTTCCCAAACTTCCTGACCATGCACTTTGAGGACCAAGGAGCAGAAAAGAGGAATTTTGACACGAAGGTGAAGCCCAAGGCTCCGTTCTCTTGGTACGATCTTCAGAGTGATGACAACCCAAAGAGCAAGAAGTTCAAGGGTAAGTCCATTGCTTCCACTGGCCAGTCTGACGAGTCAGTGGTTGTAGTGGAACCTTCTCATCCCGAGTCATCCATCCCAGAGAGTGATCCAGGCCCCTCCACTTCAGCTGACCTAGGCATTCCTGTATCCCGGGCATATCCTCTGACTGTCCACTGACTGAGCCAGTCACTTGCCAGTATCAAAATCTGGATGCAAGAAGCTACTTCTAAGCTGTCTGTACTTTCTACGTCTGTGGCAACCCAGGCTACTCCCCCTCCACCAAAGGTACCCCAGTCAGTTGAGGATTCACTCAAGGAACTTCTGGCCAACCAGAAGAAAATCCTTGACAACCAGAAGATGATTCTGGATACTGTTGAATCCCACGGGAAGGCATTAAAGGAGCTTGCAAAGGAGACAAAGAGGGTAAAGAAGACTCGTGCATCAAAGTAGTCAGTGAAGGAGCTGAGGAAGGAGGTGGACAAGCTAAAGGAAGACCACCTGCCATTGGACCTGTTGCTTCAGGACCCTGCTGCCCAGCCTGAGCAAGAGCCAGAGATTGAGAGGCTAGCCAAGAGAAGGAGAGTGATGCCACGTATAGAAGGCTTAGTGATAGAGTTGGCAGACCAACCAGCACAGGACAAGACTACAGAGGAGGTGCAGGTCCAGGTCCAGTCGGCGGCACAGGGCTTTGGGAACCAGTCACAGGTTCAATTACAGTCCACAGACCCCGGGACCCACACTGAGGATCCCACACAGGCAAATGGCCAATAAGGAGTTTCTCTTTACTCTCTTTCTCCTTATACTTTGTGCTTATTTTGCTAAGTTAGCATTGAGAACAATGCTAGCTTTCAGTTGGGGGAGTGGACCTATTTTGATTGATTTGGATAGATGACTGTATAATTCAGATAATATTTTCTTTTTATTATGCTTTCTTTTGATTTTGGTATGTAAATAACTTTACTATTTCAGTACTTTTAGTATTTTGCACTTTCTGGTCTGTACATAAAGTTACTTTCTAATGTATATATTCATCCCCCTTATGTATATTCGACTAAATCACCTCATGTACATATTCATTCTATCTTACGCATTTTACTTTCCACATTTTTCCTTTTTATAACTTCTTAGTTTTCTTTCATAGTTTCTTGTTTTGAATTTTTCGCATGCAATAAACCTTTGGTTTTCTTAATGCCACGGTTCTTTCCAAAGGTAGAATTTGTGTGAACCGGGTGGCTCTTCCCGAGGATGGATGGTGTGACAACCTTCTTAAGGGTTTGCGCCTGTTTTTTTTCTTCTTCTTAATAGCTAGTGAATAGAGGTGCCTCAAGCAAAGCTTCACTTGGGCCTAACACATTTGCCTTTGATCCTATGGTCAAACACAAATCGTTGTGCTTAGGATGGTGAAAGTTGTGATCTTGAGACTCTTGTGTTGGCCGATAATCATCAAATGGTTTTTCGAGACCATTGTGTTGCTCAAAGCATAACTAAGGTCGTTGTGGGCCCCCGACTCTGTTTCTTTAGCGATCCCATAGCTTGAGGGGTGAGAGTTTGAATTGCAAGTCCAAGTCTCGTGCCATTAGTTTAGAACTGGCCCTGAATGTTTGTCTAGGAGAAATCATAAGTGAAGTTTGACTTAAGAGGTGATTATAGGCTCTCCTTGATCCGAATAATGACTTGAACATTTGCATAGCCTCCCAATGAAAATTTTCCTAGTCAACCCTTTTGAGCCTTAGACCTTTTTCTTTCAAAAAGCCATGATACAAGCCTGTACCAATTTTAACCTTCTCTTAGCACCCCTTCTTCCCTTAGCACAAAGCAAAAACGTAAATTTGGGGGAGAGACGAGGAATGCAACAAAGTGAAAAAGAAGGTACAAGAAGGAAGAAAAGGAAAGGCAATGAAAAAGAAAGAAAGAAAACAAAAAAAATCAAAAAGCCAAAAAGAATGAACAAGTCAGAAGAAGTAAAAAGGGAATCAATGAAAAGAAAAGAGATTAAAGGTGTGGAATGCTTGAAAAGGAGACAAATGATTGAAATAAACAAAAAGGAGTGACAGTGTGTCTCTCTAACCCCTCAGAAAGAACTAAATGACTCAAGAAGTCAAGAGAATGTGAAATAAATGAAGTGCTTAAGGGAAGATAGAACTCACTTTGACCAAATATTTCCTACCTTTAACCAAAAGCCTTCATCATTTACCCACAAAAGTCCTATATGATCTTGAGTTGAATGAAACTTACATTAGTGGTGACTCACATAAGGGGCAAGCCTATGGTACTTTGAGCCGGACTTGAGTCTTTTCTTTGAGAGAGATGAGTGAACTCCCATTATCCTTGTTCTGAGTATTACAACCTTAAAGTGAGGTTTGCTTAGGGAGAGTTGAGGAGTATGAGTTTGGGTTCCGCAATGACCAACGTGATAGTAAGAGTTTCGTTGATGAGTCGAGTCAACTCTTGATGCTCTTGTGTCGCACTTAAATCCATGGTTTTAAAAGGGTCAAATATTGTTAATGATTCATTTGCATTGAGGACAATTGTTGGTCCCAATTGATGCTAGAAGAGGTTACCTTAGAACAACCGAATTTTCTTGGAATTACTCAAAAAGGGGTGGGGCTTATTTTGTTTGCTTGAGGACAAGCAAAAGCTTAAGTTTGGGGGAGTTGATAACTAGGGATTTTACCTTGTTTTACGCTCTATCTTGCTTGAGTTTTGGATGCAATTGTACACAAAATAGTCCCAAAGGCTTAGGTGTTGTGCTTGTTGCAGGGTTGAGCCAAAAAGGATGACAAATAGTCAAAGATCTGCTCAAAAAGGAGTGAAACTTGCACAAGTACCAAGAACAACTAAAAGTCAAAGTCAAAGTGACCATCGCGGACCGAGATCCACTTTATGCGGTCCGCGGTCATGAGATTCAGAGGGATCTTTCCAAGGCAAAGTCCACCGCGGCCGCGGTCCATTCTACACGGACCGCGGTGAGAAGATTCAGAGAGCCAAGTTTGAAGGCCAAGAGCACCGCAGACCGCGGTCCATTTTACGCGGTCCGTGGTCATGATGTTCAGAGATCCAGGCAATGAAAGCTCAGAAGACTTCTGCGGACCGCAGTCCTGTCTTCGCGGTCCGCGATGATGCCACCGCGGCCGCGTTCCATTTTATGCGGACCGCGGTGGCCAAGTTCAGAGACCAATTTTGTGAGGCCAGAAAGCCTCACCGCGTCCGCGGTCCATTTTACGCGGTCCGCGGTGACCCCGCAGGGGAATGTTTGTCTGGAATTTTTGGCTGAGTATAAATAGCTTCTTTTATATTTTTTTTAGGTTAAAGCTGAGTATCAGATATTGTGGGCAGCTCATGAATAGTTTCTTTTCATCCTTTTGAGCAGTTTTTGCTAGCTTTCAACATTGAATCTTCCTATTTTATTTTATAATTCAATCATATGGGTTTTGCTTCATCTATTTATGTGATTTCTTCATTGATTATGAGTAGCTAAACTCATTAGCTAGGGTTGTGGCTCAACTCTAGTGTGGGTAATTAATGGGTTCTCTAAATTTGGGCTTAGATGTTTATGGGTGATGGATATTTTGGTTGATTTGTGGTTTTATTGTTAAGATTAGTGGTTGCAAACACTAATTGGTGTTCAATTGACTTTGGTCCTACTTGAGAAAGAGGACTTGAGTCTAGAAAATCAACCCAACAAGGAATTTGGATTAAATCATGAGAATTGATAGTCCCAATTAAGGGGTTAAACCTCGAGAGAGTAAAACCCTACTTGAGCCCATATTGCTTGTGCAAATTTGACACACAATTGACCTTGAGAAAGGCAATTAGGCATAGGCACTCAAACTACCGAGAGGTATTGAGTGAGTAACTTTGGAGCATTTGGCTATATCATAATTCCCCGAATAACATCTTTGCCTTAGATATTAGAATCCGTTAATTATTCGCGTAGGTAAAAGTCGTAACCCTAGTGCCTTTATCCAATTAGAAAACAACCCAAAAAGATAATAGTAGTTCAATTGCAATTATCATTAGTATAAATCATAGTTATAGTACAAAACCAACAATTATGAAAAGTGCAATTAAGAGCACAAACCACTGCTAGGTCACCTAGAAACTCACTCCAAATCATAACTCTCTGAGGATTCGATCCCGACCTTTCGGGTAAAAGCTACACCGACCATCATCTTCCTACTTTAATAGTAGTGTGGGTGAGAGCCAATCACTTTTTGGCGCCGTTGCCGGGGAGTTATACGATGTTCATTATCTACATGAATAGTAGTGTCAATTAAACAGTTCAAAAAAACAACAGGCAAGAATAAGGTAAAATTACCTAAGCATGGTGCAATTAGTAGCAAATAAGAGGAATTCAAGTAAGGACAGGTAGGCATGCTTATTCCTACACTAACTACTCAGTTATAACATAAAGCAGTATTATAGGAATGAAAATGAGTCATGCCATGGAAGGAAAGAGTGGAATTTTAGCAACAATGACCCGTGTACGCACTCTTCACCTCACGTACACGGTGCCCACATAACAAAATCAGTATAAAAATACCTAAGGAAAATCCCAAACACAGAGTAAGGTAAGCCACTTACCTTGACTGCGCTAATCAACTCAATACCACACTCTTGCCACGAGTATCCGACTCCGGGTGGCCCAAATCTATTCAATTCAATTGCATAATGTAAATATCACTTCAAGAAAACAAAATAGCTAATTATTTCTAAGTTAATATGCGAAATTAGGAAATTCGCCCAAAAAGTCCTCGGGGCCCACATCTCGGAATCGGGTGAAAATAATATTTTTCGGAGACTCATTCACTCACGGTCTAACCATATAAGAATCTCTCAAATCATAGGTCAAACACCCAATCAAAACTCAATAATTCGGTCTATGAAGTTCATCCCATTTTTCCCATTTTCTACCTAAGACTTTCGAAATTAAAGGTTGAATTTAAGATTGGAATCATGGAAATTGATCTATAATGGATAGAAATCTCTTAACCAAGTTACCCAGGTGCATAAACCTCCAAAAATCTCCCCTCCCGAGCTCTCAAATTCAAAAATGGTGAAAATAACCTAAACCCTCGGATTTGGGTCTTTAAAAGACTGCCCAGGTATTTCTTCTATGCGATCGCGGACGTATAGTCGCGATCACGATGAGTTATCTTCCACGCGCATTAATTCCTTCACTGCGAACGTGACACTGGGTCTGTGATCGCGGACCCTTACGACTCAAAGCTACGTGATCGCTGATGGGGCCACGCGACCGCGTAGAACAAATATTGGATCTCCCTCAGATCTAGGATACTCTACGCGATCGCGATCCAGGTCATGCGATCGCGAAGGCCAAGTTTGCCACACACTGAGATCGCGATTGGACTTGTGCGATCGCGAAGAACATTTGCCGACAGCCTCAACTTGACCCTACGCGATCACATGCTTATTCACGTGATCGCAGAGAACAAACACCTGCTGCTGTAAAACAAGCAAAACCAACAGAAGACTTAAGCCAAAATATGCCCGTTTGGGCACCCGAAACACACCCGAGGCCCCCGGGACCTCAACCAAACCTACCAACCAACCTTAATACTTCATTCAAACTTGGTTGAGCCTTAAAAACACACCTCATAACATCAAAATCATGAATTATGCATAGATTCAAGCCTACGAACATATGAAATTTCTAGAATTCACATTCGATGCTGAAACATGTCTAAACTCATCCGAATGACCTCAAATTTTGCACACACGTCATAAATGACATTACGGACCTGCTGTCTCTTTCGAAATTCTATTCCGAGTCCGATATCAAAATTTCACTTATCGGCCGAAATCGCCGAAATTTTAACTTTCGCCAATTAAAGCCTAAATCAACAATAGAATTCGAAAACATATTCCGAACACACTCCTAACCCCGAAATCACCCAACACAGATAACGGAGTCGACGTAATTCCATTCCGGGTCCGTCTTTACACAGTTCTAGCTATGCCTGATTTCAAAAGCTAAAATCAACATTTAAGGACTATGTGTCCGAAATCACTCCAGATTTCACCATTCAACGCTCTGACAAGTTCCAATAGTATAATTAGACATGGGAGAAACAGTTATTAGGGGATCAGGGTGCTAACTCTCAAAACGACCGACCGGGTCGTTACATTGGGAGATTCCGATACAGTCAAAGAAACTTGCATAAGCATCCACCTGTCACCATAAGAGAAAGAAGAATACATTTGTTTCCTGAAGGAAAATGAAGATATTTTCGCATGGTCTTATGATGATATGACTGGTTTGAGCACATCTATAATGGCTCATAAACTACCTACCAGCCCAATGTGTCCGTCGGTAAAGCAGAAGCTCAGAAAATGCAAGCCAGATATGAGTTTGAAAATCAAAGAAGAAATCACCAAGCACATCGAAGCTAAGGTTCTTAGAGTATCCAACCTGGTTGGCTAACATCGTGCCAGTTCCGAAGAATGATGGGAAAGTCAGAGTATGCTTCGATTATCGGGACCTAAGCAGATCAAGTCCCAAAGTTGATTTTCCATTACCCAACATACACATACTGATCGACAATTGCACCAAGCATGAACTCCAATCTTTTGTGGATTGCTTCACGGGATATCATCAGATCTGGATGGATGAAGAAGATGCCGAGAAAACAACGTTTATTGCACCATGGGGGTGTACTGCTATAAAATGATGTCGTTCGGTCCGAAAAATGCTGGGGCCACTTATATGAGAGCCATGCCAACTATTTTCCACGACATGATACACAAGGATATAGAGGTATATGTGGATGACATCATTATCAAATCCAAGAAGGGTACAAATCACATAGCAAACTTGAGAAAATTCTTTGATCGACTTCGGAGGTATAATTTGAAATTGAATCCCACAAAATGTGCCTTCGTGGTCCCCACCGGAAAGTTGTTAGGATTCATCGTCATCCGCCGAGGAATTGAGCTAGACCCGTCAAAGGTCAAGGCTATCCAGAATTTTCCACCTCCAAAGAACAAGAAAGACGTGATGAGTTTCTTGGGGCGTCTCAATTACATCAGCCGCTTCATAGCACAATCAACCGTAATATGTGAGCCGATTTTTTAAATGTAAAAGAAGAATGCCGCAACCAGTTAGACTGCCAGAAAGATTTTGAAAAAATCAAGGAATATTTGTCCACACCACCAGTCCTAGTCCCGCCGGAACCTGGCAGACCTCTGCTACTCTATCTGTCCTTACTAGATGGGACTTTCGGTTGTGATTTGGGACAACATGACGAGACGGGGAGGAAAGAACAATCCATATACTTTCTGAGTAAGAAGTTCACACCCTACGAAGCACGATACTATTTGCTGGAACGCATCTGTTGTGCTCTGACATGGAAATCTCAGAAATTGGGGCACTACTTATGTGCCTATACTACATATCTCATATCAAGGATGGATCCTCTAAAGTACATCTTCCAGAAATCCATGCCTACAGGGAAGCTGGAAAAATGGCAGATATTGTTGAGTGAATTTGACATCGTCTATGTGATTCGGAAGGTGGTTAAGGGAAAAGCATTAGCAGATTATCTTCAGAAAATCTCGTAGGAGGAGAATACGAACCACTAAAAACGTATTTTCCCGATGAAGAAGTATCATTTGTAGGAGAATATATCGTCGAAGCCTACGACGGTTGGATAATATTTTTCGATGGAGCCGCAAATTTCAAAGGAGTGGGTATCAGAGCTTTTTTGGTGTCAGAGAAAAATCAACATTATCCGGTATCCGCAAAACTCAGATTTTTGTGCAACAATAATATGGCAGAATATGAGGCTTGCATCTTGGGGCTCAATTTGGCCATTGACATGAATATCCATGAATTGTTGGTAATTGGTGATTGAGATCTTCTAGTACATCAGGTTCTAGGAGAGTGGGCTACAAATAATACCAAGATATTACCATATCTATATCATGTGCAAGAGATGATGATGAGGTTCACGAAGATAGAGTTCAGACATGTCCCGAGAATCCAGAGTGAGTTCGCAGACGCACTAGCCATTTTGTTCTCCATGATACAACACTCGGATAAGAATTTCATCGATCCTATTCCGGTAAGGATTCATAATCATCCAGCTTACTGCGCTCACGTTGAAGAAGAAATTGATGGCAATCCGTGCTTCCATGATATAAAGGAATACTTGGCAAAAAGAGAATACCCGGAGCACACAAATCAAACTCAGAAACGCACACTCATGAGATTATCCAACCATTTCTTCCAAAGTGGAGGAACTCTGTATAGAAGGACTCTAGACCTAGGGTTATTACGGTGCGTCGATGCCAAAGAAGCTTCCAGACTGGTCGAAGAGATACACGCCGGAACTTGCGGACCACACATGAACGGTTTCATTTTAGCCAAGAAGATACGTAGAGCATGATATTTTTGGATGACTATGGAAACAGATTGCATCAGGTAAGTCCAGAAATGTCATCAGTGCCAAATACACACAGATATGATACGAGTGACACCAAATGAACTCAATGCAACAAGTGCACCTTGGCCTTTTGCCGCTTGGGGAATGGATTTCATTGGTCCAATCGAGCCCTCCGCTTCAAACGGGCACATGTTCATCCTAGTGGCCAATAGACTACTCCACAAAATGGGTTAAAGTTGCATCTTACAACGTTGTAACCAAGAAAGTCGTCACAGATTTTGTCAAAGATCATATTGTTTGCCGATTCGGAGTGCCGGAATCCATCATCACCGACAACGCCGCCAATATCAATAACGACTTAATGAAAGCTATGTGTGAAACCTTCAAAATCAAGCATAATAATTCCACAACATACCGGCCTCAAATGAATGGAGTCGTGGAGGCCGCTAACAAGAATAACAAGAAAATATTGAGAAAGATGGTAGAAATCACAAGTAATGGCACGAGAAATTACCATTTGCCTTATTGGGGTATCGTACCACAATCCTCACATCAATCGGGGCAACTCCCTATCTGCTGGTCTACGGTACCGAAGTTGTCATTCCTGTCGAGGTTGAAATTCCTTCTTTAAGAATTATACAAGAAGCTGAACTCAGTGATGCAGAATGGATAAGAAGCTGCTATGAAAAATTAACTCTCATTGACAGGAAAAGAATGAATGCAGTATGTCGTGGTCAACTTTATCAAAACAGAATGTCCAGAGCTTTCAACAAAAGGGTCAGGCCTAGACAATTCACACCGGGGCAGCTGGTGTTGAAGCGGATCTTCCCGCATCAAGATGAGGCCAAAGGAAAATTTTCACCCAAATTGCAAGGGCCCTACATGGTTCACAGAGTACTAACAGGAGGAGCGCACATACTCGCAAAATTGGGCGGAGAAATTTGGCCAAAGCCTATAAACTCACACGCAGTCAAAAAATACTATGTTTAGCATATTTTCATTTCTTAATCTGATGTAATTGGACTACGCTTGACCTGATTCCCATTTAAGAGTGGATACGTAGGCAGCCTTGAGGGTTCAGTCACAATCCAATAAAATTATATTTTTCCCCAGGATTAGAAACGGGGGCAGAATTTTGAGGAGGACCCTCAAAATTCCGGAGCAAGTCCAGCCAGCTTCGTCACATGTAGAACGGTCAAGGAATCGCCTATTAAACTGGGGTAGAATTTTGAGGAGGACCCTCAAAATTCTAATGCAAGGAAGTCGCAATGTCTCTAAAAGTGTCACAGTCATTGGTTCATCTAATTTATTTGATATTGCATACTACTGTGTTTTAAATAACTACATTCATCATATGCACGCATATTTTTCGAAAACTTTATTTTATGAAACAACCATATGCTACCCATGGTAACTCGACCAGGATTTCGATACATAGCAAGGCAAAGAAAGCAGGCGAAGGCACGAACCAACCTTCCCCGTAGAACTCACGATTTTTTTTTGGATGCAAGAAAGCTGACAAACACAAACATATCGCCAGTTAAGAAATACTCTACTATCACTTATTATCTGTTCATTGCATGAGACTAAGCATTGTCTCCATTTTGCATGAGGCTAAGCCCTGCCTCCTTAATTGCATAAGGTTGAGCACTGCCTTCCCCTGCATGAGACTAAGCATTTTGTCTCCATTTTTGCATGAGGCTAAGACCTGCCTCCTTAATTGCATAAGGCTAAGCACTGCCTTCCCCTGCATGAGACTAAGCATTTTGTCTCCATTTTTGCATGAGGCTAAGACCTGCCTCCTTAATTGCATAAGGCTAAGCACTGCCTTCCCCTGCATGAGACTAAGCATTGTCTCCATTTTTGCATGAGGCTAAGCCCAACCTCCTTAATTGCATAAGGCTAAGAACTGCCTTCCCCTACATGAGACTAAGCATTGTCTCCATTTTTGCATGAGGCTAAGCCATGCCTCCTTAATTGCATAAGGCTAAGAACTACCTTCCCCCTGCATGAGACTAAGCATTGTCTCCATTTCTGCATGAGGCTAAGCCATGCCTCCTTAATTGCATAAGGCTAAGAACTGCCTTCCCATGCATGAGACTAAGCATTGCCTTCATTTTTGCTTGAGGCTAAGCCCTGCCTCCTTAATTGCATAAGGCTAAGCACTGCCTTCCCCTACATGAGACTAAGATTGTCTCCATATTTCATGAGGCTAAGACCTGCCTCCTTAATTGCATAAGGCTAAGCACTGCCTTCTCCTGCATGAGACTAGGCATTGTCTCCATTTTTTCATGAGGCTAAGCCCTGCCTCCTTAATTGCATAAGGCTAAGCACTACCTTCCCCTGCATGAGACTAAGAATTGTCTCTATATTGCATGAGGCTAAGCCCTGCCTCCTTAATTGCATAAGGCTAAGTTTTGTCTTTCCTTGCATAACCACAAATGCTATGCTTGAAACCTTGCACTATTATTTACTTTTCTCGGGGCTAAGCCCCCGCCCCCGATCTTACACAAGACTAAGCTCTGTTTTGTTTCGCTTCGCATAACCAAGCATCATCTTTTTGAATCTCATGGCCTGGAATATCGCCATTTTGTCTGAAGGCGTCATAGTCCGAAGGCATCATCCTCATAGCCGGAAGACACCTTGCCATGGCTTGAGGATCCCTCAATATTGCACATCATTATTCAAAGGCGTCATAGTTTGGAGACACCATTTTCATGGCCCGAGAACATCATTTCATGGCATGTGAATATCTTATCACATGATTAATGGCCCAGGACGTCATGGCCTAAGGACATCATCCCCACCGTCAAAAGACAACCTTCATGGTCCGAAGACAATTTGCATCATGTTCAAATTCTCGCGATAATCCCATATATACTTGCATGCATTGCATTTAATTTTTGTAGGTAATCCAGGAGGTAACCATTCTCTTAACGAGAGCAATCTTCGCTCCGGTTTCCGTTCAACGTTCACATCCTACAATTATTTCAAACGCAACCAACCACCATCAGTTACCCACTTTTACTTGATAATCGTTCAAATATCCATAACCGTCCCAAGGTACATCCAGTCATAATTCCGATATCATTTTATCTAGAAGAACATGTCCATTCCTACAACAACTCCAATCGTCTTAGTCCACCGTTGGATCCAGAATTACACACGACTTGATTCCCGTAAAACCAGGGATATGTAGGCAACTCAGAAATCGGAGTTCGGCTTGTATTTTTTCAAATCAGCCCATTTGGTCAAAATCAAGTCATCATTTCTTTACCCGACAACTCTTTCATCATTCCCGAGTAAAGAGGGGCAACTGTTGATACCCAATTTTTCCCTCATATTTTTAAATATATATATATATATATATATTCAAAATAGTACATATGCATCATCATTTAGCTTATAAGCCCATATTAGCATTTTGTATAATTTTCCATAATTTTAAAGGCTTCAAAGCCATTTATTTCTGTATTTTTATTATATAAATATCCAGTAATTATCCTTCAAATTATTCTTATGATGACTTAATCATCTAAACTTATCATTTATACCAACATGATATTTTAAATATTTTTCAGTGCATTTTTGTAACTACATTTGCATTTTTGGGGCTAATTGCATATTTTTGCAATAATAGCCCGCATTCATGTATAATTACATTATTTAGGAGAAAAATGACTTTTTATATTTTTATAATGTTAAGTAATTATTTTAATCATTTTAGTGCACAAATAATATTTTTGTTATTTATTAATTATTTTTATAAATTATTTTTATTAAATATTGGGTATTTAAAAAACTAGCCTAAAATCCTACCTATTTTTCGGACCAAACACTGGCTCAAAATCTAATACCCTAGCCAAAATAACCCCCATTCCAAATCAATTAACCCAATCCCACAACCCGGTCGCGACCCGTCCAAACCAAACCCGACCCAGCTCCCTTCTAATCGTGGCCATTGATCTCTAAGATCAACGACCAACATTAAACCATCCCTTTTAATTACCTCCTTAACCCTAACCCTAATCACGCTCACCCGTCCTCCGCCCTAATATCTCTCACCTCCCTTCCCCCTCCTAAGTACCCTAGTCGCCACCCCCTAAAATTTCTCCTAATCCCACCCAATATTGGATTCTGTGGCTACCCTTTGCCATATACGGCCTCTCTTTGGTACTGGTTACACTTCTACACTGCTTTCCTAAACATGGCAAGCATATCTCATAAAGATCTAACCAAAATTGGTTGGAATCCTTGACTTTTCTGATATTTTATCTATATTCATCATTTGCTCTATTTTAAGTACGAATATTTGTGTATCTTCTGTTGATTCTTACTTACCCTAAAATTAGAGTTTTCAGATCTCTTTTAATCTAACCAAAATGGGTTTGATTCTCCGATTTTAAGTGTTATTATGTCCATATTCGTCCTATATCCTACTATGGCCATTTTTATTATATTTTTTGTCAATGTTTATCTTACCCTAAAACTAGGGTTTTCAGATCTCTTTAGATAAAGTAAAAATTAGTTTGATTCTCTGATTTTTAGTACTATTTGTGTCTATATTCATCCTATGTAACTGTTTTTGGTATATTCTGGTAATATTTGTTTCTCCTAAAAAACTAGAGTTTGCTTGATTTCTCCTAAATTGATTATGAATCAATTTCGCATGCTATTCTTTCCTTTTCTTTAAGATTGATTGATTTTTATTGCTTGTTTGTGTGATTAATTTTGCTACTAAAAAAACCCACCCCCTTCCCCTTTTTGGACAGAACTTTAATCACGTTTTTTACTAAAAACTAAGGTTTCTACTCTGTACTTGCTTACCACTCTGTTCTGTTTGGCTCTTGGCGAGTTGAAAGTCAAGGCCACCAGATTTTATTTTTCTCGACCTCTCTTTGGTGTGAGCACTGCATGAGTTCTTGAAACCCTTGGAACTTGACACATTAAGGACTTTGGGTCCTTACCGCAATCCTTTTCTTGTTTATCGAACAATCACTAGTTAGTTTCTTCAATGTTTACTCTATTATGTTAAAGCCTGTTCTATGAAACTGCATGATTTAATGTATTTCTTTGATTATTTTCTTCCTAATTCTGCCTATGATTGTTAGCCTAAAATGTCTATGCACCTAGCTTAGTTAGTTTGGAAAGAATGAAGCATGTTTAGTTTAGTGTTGTTGATAATTCAAGTGTTATGTTTTGACTCTATGGTCTAATTCATGTTTCTCTGCCTAATTATGAACTTCTAGTGACCAATTGATGTTATTAACCTGCCCCCATTTTGTTTAAGACCTAACTCTGAATGTTGTATGCTCATATGACTATTGTTGCCATTATATGTGTTCTTGTCATGACCAATTTGTACCCCTAATGACTTGTGATCTTTTAAAACTAATCTCCTTTGATTAATACCCTCTATGATACTTGATCGTGTTTGTGTTATACTGTTTAAACCTGAGTTAGTATAATCTGATCCATTAAGTCCTAAACTGGTTGCATTACTTGGTTTTACTAGCCTAAGGCCCTTGCTTGTTAAATTTGCAACCCTAAGATCTTTGTCTCTTAGCACATGTCACCCTGCCCAGTGTGTTAATTTGCTTTTGGAGTGCATTATGTGATTATCCTATAGTGTTTGCAAATGCTTTTCCAAACTTATTATCTTTATCACTTGTATCTAATTCTGGGGCTGACGAAAGCCAAAGCCCTCCCCCTGAGTCTCCTCTATCAACCTCCATAGTGTGAGCACTGCCCTGGATTCTTGAAGCTCTTGGGAACTCTAACACATTAGGGTCCAAGGTTCTTTGCCATTTTTCCTAATTGCTCAACTTTTCCCACCTTTTCACCTACTGAAAAAACCAATTGGTTTGTGGCTATTCACCTGGGAATTTTGATCAAGTTATGACTACCGAATGTGGGCTATTTTGTGTAACTAGAGATTGTTTTCTGGGCTACGGTGAAACTGTATAGATATGGTATTGAAGGCCTAGTCAGGCTAGGTATACATTGGTCCTGCCTTAGGCCCACTATAGCTACTTTGTAATTTTGTAATTTATTTCACTCATTGGGCCTGTAATAATGTTGTAATAACAATTGGGGCGTTAGTAAAATTGGGAAAACGAGTTTATTCTCACTTTGCATGAACGGTTAGAAATCCTGCCTATAGGTATATAATTTGCTCAAACATGTTCTGCTACTATGTGTGTTAGATAACCTGCCTATAGGACTTGAGTGTTTAATTCATTTAACATATTTTGCTTCTACATGTTTGTTAGATATCATGCCTATAGGAAATAAAATGACCAACGTTTCAATTTGCATTACAACATATTCATTAGATATTATGATCATAGGGTTCTGTTAATTTATGTTCTACAAATATGCATTTTTAGAAATCATGCCCATAGAATTTTAACTAGTTAATGTGTTGTTTTATAATTGCTCACTTAGTAGACATACCTATAGGAGCTAAAGTTTCAATCGCTAAATGTAGAAATCACGCTATAGGGTAATCCCACTCGCTTGTAAATGTTAATATTGAACTTTCACACACTGTTTCGTTGCCACTATTAGAAATCATGCCTATAGGATCAAACTAAGTAATTCTGAATATTTCCGTGGTTATCACTGCCAACTACTACGTAAATGACCTAGATAGCATGTCTTAGGTTTAACTGCTTATAACCCGTAATTAGTTGGAAAATGTGTGTCCACTTAGAAATTATATCTAAATGGCACTTTGCACACGAAACTGCCTGCACGTCTAAAAATTCATCATCACATAGAAATCATGTCTATAGGGCTTAATGAATTTAACTCGTCTCAATTCTGAAACTGTCAAACGCCTAAATTTTTTTGCGTGCATTTGTTGTCTAAGTGTGGAGGCTAACTTGAGCCCTTATTTGCTTTTACAAGAAGTCCAACTTGTTTTGTATGTCGCCTAGTTTTATCATTTTGAGCAACATAAATTAAGTCTAGAACCACTCAAAATAGAGGTCCAAATGCCTCCTGGACCATAGGCACGAGACGGATAGTGCACGCATAAGGTACAACTTAGAATCAATTAGTGCGCCTTAGGTAACAACTTAAAGATAGTAATCGGGTAACAAGAGATGATAGTCTGTGCTCGCTGAATAATACGACTAACACCCCATCTCGAGGGAGTTACGAAGTATTATTTATGTTGCACGGGATGATCCTTTAGGCTAAAAAAAATATAGGACCCCCTCCCTCTTGTCTTAAAATCAATTATTTTGTTTATCGGTAGGTTTTGATAATAGTTGCCCAACTTCTTGTCTTTCCCTTTATTTTAGACTAATTCATATAATTCGAGTTCGACTGGGACCCACAGTCGTGGACCTCGAGGAATGCCTAATACCTTCTCCTCGAGCTAATTTGAGCCCTTATCCGATCTTTGGTGACGCAAACCGATTAGACCAGAGTTACTTGCAAATAGGTGCCCTAACGCACCTCAAACCCGTTAAATGAGGACTCTCTCTTTTAACACCCTTCCTTAAAAGAGTTGTCACGTGTCGAATCCAATTTCGCGAGAAAACGCGGCGCGACAACAGTGATGAGTGATAGACAGATTCTAGAATATTGGAACTATTCTCGGATTCGATGGAAAAATATGAAATAATGGATGGTAGAATCTTATTAGAAAGGTAATGCTTGTATCTTTTCTAGAGAGAGAGTCTTCTTCTCAAAAAGTGTTCTTATCAGAAAATATTACATGCCCTTTCCCCTTATCTCTCTTTCTATTTATATGAGACATAGCCTCGGTCAACCCTAAAAGTACAAATACAGAGAAACTAGCCTATTACAAAAACTAGCCTATTCAATGGAATATTCTCTTAAATATCCTATTACAAAAACTAGCCGTTAGCATTGTCCTTGATACTTGACCTCGGCTGTTATTGACCTTCCAACTACGAGCCCCAATGTCTACTAGTCGACCTCGGCCACTTCACTTTCCATAATATCGCTCGACGCTAAATTCCATTGAGGCAGATTTTGACCTATACAAGACACATGATATATTTTATTATTTATATAGAGATAATTACTAAAATGTGCAAACTGGGTAAGCTTATCCCTGTTTCTTGCCTACTTTTTAGGTTGTTACAAACTTTAGCCAACTATCGCGCGCATTTATAGACCAAAAATCTTGTAAAGTGATGCAAATTAATTAAAGAATGAACTAAATCGAACCGAATTAATTCAAAATTGAGTGGATCGGCCAAATGTACACCCTAATCCAACCTCTTTGACTAGTGATACGTTTACATAAAAAATACAATCGTACAAGTATCCGTTAAATCCTAATCCGCCTTTGACCTCGAGTATTTCACCAAGTACCTTTTATGTATAAATACAGGATAACTCTGAGCACCAAATACGAGAAAGTGGATCACTTTTTAATTGTGAAATGGGTCTGCAAAAAAGTCAAGCAAAGAAGAAATGTTGCTCAAGCATTCCATGGACTGCTAAAGTAACTGTGATTTAGTTCAGCTATCCAAAGAAGTAAAAAGATTGTAATTTAATGTCCTTCAAGGAATCAGTAGGGCTTGGCCTAAAGCAAATATTTTTTTGCTTTGAGTTCTCTTTAACATAATACTAGTAACAATTATTAGTCTTCTCTCATTTAATGTTTTATTAATTAACTAATTGGTTCACATTTCAGAATCCAAATTGAGCAGCTCTGTAATTTCTTAAATAGCAATATAGCTCAAAAATCCAGATCGGGGATAGATAAGAGCCACAATATTGTCAAGGGATCTAAAATCAACTTTAACTTAACAACAGTATTACTTTAATACATTATCAATCAATTTATGGGTGTAAGCTATTGATTTTGTGAGATTTTGATTCGTAGCATACCTCATACCCAAGGAAATAAGACGAAAAACTAACAGTATTAAATGAGCAATAATTCCAATAAACTAATTACCATAGAAGAAGTTGCATTCTTTTTTTAAAAGAAAAAAAAGAAGAGAAAATAAGTTTTTTTTAAAAAGAAAAAACCAAGGCATTGCATAGATGATTAAGCCAGCTGAATAACATACGTGTACTTATCTTTGTTAGACAATAATTTGAGGTTTTAGATATATTAATTGATGTAATAAATTTTATGTGAAAAAACACTTGTCAAATACTTAATATTTTAATGCATGTAATAATTCACCCGAAACAATCAACAGCCAGACGGGGGATCGATGTGATAATAAAAATGCAAATAAACAAATAAAAGGAGAGGAAGTAGAAAAGCATACCTAAAAGAGTTGATCATTGGTTGTTGATTGATGGCGATATACAATAACCTAAAATTTTAGAAATGCACGTTGGTTAAGATTGAAAAGAAAAAAACAGAGAAGTGGGAAAAACATGCTACTATTAAATATCAATGACAAATTAAACATTAGCAAAATATATAGTTAGACCACGAGGAGTATTATATAATTAGTAGTTGTTGTTTTATTTATAAAAGTTGTTTGCTTTTTGATATGTCTTTTTAAAGATGAAATCAATTTGCTTAAGCAGAACTAAATTGTCTTTCAAAATGGATTCTATTGTAGGGATATATACGGTGCGGTATTTAAATATTTTGGTTCGATACTTTTGGTATTTGGTTTCTTAAAATATTATACTAATACCGTACCTAGTTAAATTCGGTATGGTTCAATTTTTCTCCTTTCAATTTCGGTTTATTCGGTTCGGCAACTTCGGTTTGAATACTAACTAGTGCATAGAGCATAGACTGTAATATTCCTAATTAAAGTACTCAAAAGTACAAAACTAAAAACGTTTGTTGACAAAAATTTAGTCCAAAGCCAGCAAATATCAACCAATAGAGAGAAAATTGTACATAAAGGAATAAAGAAAATTAAAATTTTTAAATTATTTATATTTATGTTATACTCCCTCCGTTTCATATTAAATGAGTTAGTTTGACTTGGCACGGAGTTTAAGGAAAAAAAGAAAAACTTTTGAAATTTGTGGTCTTAAAAGCTTAAGGGGTAAAGCTTTGTGGGGCCATGACTTTTGTGTGGTTATAAAAACTTCTCATTAAGGGTAAAATGGGTAAACTGAGGAGTTTAAAGTTAAATTATTTCCAAATTTAGAAATGTGCCATTTATTTTGGAACAGACTAAAAAGGAAATTAGCTCATTTAATATGAAACAGATGGAGTAATTAATAATATGTGTATTGTATAATATAATATATATTTTAAACGAAAATTTGAAATAAAGGTATAAAAGAGAGGTGAGATATTTATAGAGATAGTACCGATGTCATGTTGTTGAGAAATGAATTGTTCCAATCGAGAAATGAGCATATCAAAATCATGCTGACGCGTTACCAGACCGAGGCGAACATAACTTATATCTGCAAAGAATCCGCTGCCTGGATGACCTCTGATTTTAGCTTCTTCGAAGAAGACGTGTGTGCAGTTTTTATCTTCGTCCCTTTTGCACTTCACCCATGCAAATGCTGCAATTAATCCACACCATTTCTATATTAGAAACAACAACTGGGTATAACTATGTTGTAATTATACTTGTGATAAAGTACATCCTGTTGAGGCTGTTGTTAGTGGAAGTCAGAATTTTTTTATTTTGTGACCGACACTAATTGTATGAAATTTATTTTTGTCTCACAATTTTATGGACCCAAAATGTAAGCTTGGGGTCCACAAATTTGTGAGACACAAAGGAGCCTCAACGTTAGTTGTGAGGCACACTATAAAACTTCTCGTTAGGAAATGCTTTAACCTCTAATGTGATACTTCCTAACACAAACAAATTTAGTTAGGCTCCAATACGAATGCCGAACATCAAACAAAAAAATGATATCCGCACACAATTTGAGTTACTGCCCTTTAGATATTTGATTTTTTTTAAAAACAATTCTGTCTTTTCATTTGTGTTTAATGAGACTCTTTTATAATACCATATATAGTAGGAATTGGCGACATGTCATAAAACCACAAAATTTGAAGAGTACTTTCAATATGTTATGGTACCTATTTAGTTTATATATGTAGAAAAAGTTTTTATTCCTTTCATAGGTTCACCATATAAAATAAAATGAAAGGAGCAGTAGAAAATGACTTGAGGAGTAGAGGAATAAGAAAATACATCACCTGGAGATGGTTCTCTTGCTCTGTCACGAAATGTGCAATACTGAGTTGGAATATGTTGAATGCTGAAACGTTTAGAAAAGGAGAAGATGTGACTAATTTTTTGCCAGCGATCTCTCAAGATTTCATGCGCAAAATTGAAGAATTTCTTGCCACCATCTCCTTCATTAACAACTCTCAGAATAGTTAAAGCTCTCAATAGGGTATCTTTAGACATCTCCATATCAGCCTGATGAATATACTCCTTCATTCTATTATACACATTCACGTCCTTAACAACAGCCCACCTACACAAATGCACGTGGATCAGAGGCGGCGATTTTAATTCTATGGGTTCATCATTCAGACTCCAACAACTGAATCCATCACCTCATTTAATTAATTAGTAATAGTAGTATATAATTTCGTATAAAAAGCAATTTAGATTAAATGTTGGTATATTACCCGAGTCTGGTTCCAGCATGACCAGTTAGCTTAGACAAGGAGAAAATCATGAGATCATCATCAGCAGGAGCTGGAATTGCTGTGAACTGAGGCCAATAATAGACCCTATCAAAAATGTATTTCACATTTGGGCCGCCTTTCAGAACTGGACCTTCTAAATTCCCTTCTGGATTGCTAGGTGAAGTCACAAACTCAAACACATCTCCATCAAGATAAGAGTTGTTCAACATGGATGGATCTCCTATAAATTCATAATGTCGCGTTTGCAAGTAGTCCGTTTGAAGCTTATAGAACTGACAAACCAAAACCAACTTAATTAGTATTCAAAACTCAAGGATCATAGAGTCGATGGAGAAGAAGGTACGAACCGGATAATGAGGAGGTTTGGCGAAAAATTTAGCAGGGTAAGGAGAGGAAGAATAATTCTCCATGGAAAGAGAATGAACTACAGCATTGAGTAGGCAACTAGCGCCTACACCAATAGCGATGTATCTTCCATCTGTAATAGCGTTCTTGGCATTTGAATGTAACTTCCTAATGGTTTTCTCCAGCTCCTGGGAAAGGTGAGAGGTTGGATCAGGAAAGGAATAGGCCATTCTATGCCAACCTGCTATCACTACTGCACTGCTTTCTGCATTTTCCATCCAGAATGGCTCATAGAATAGGGGATCCCAACTACATTAATCAGTTAAAAACACTTGTTACTAACAGGATTTTTATTAAAGGGATTTAAAATACAGAAAGGGAGATGATCAGTACGTATTACCCGAAAGCATTAGCAGAACAGTTTGGGATAAGTAAAGAGCAATCAGGTCCAGTATAACAAGTATAGCATTCACAAGTAGGAATTCCATCTACGACAAGGCTATCAAGATAGGCTTTTCCATGGCCTGAGCATGAAATTGAGGCTACTGCTTCTGCTTCCTCTGCTGCTCTCTGGCTCCAACTCAGTTTCCCCTCCTCTCTGCATTTCCTCTTTGGCTCCAACTCTTTAATAAAAAATAATATATTCATGCTTAATAGTATTATAACCAAGAGATACATAACATAGTTACACCTCTCAATCTTTGCCATAATCTCTGGTCTACCTTTCCTTTCTTCTTTGAAATGTCTCTGACTCTTTGTAGCAAAATAGTAGTGTATTTGTTGGGAAATAGTATCCCACATGTAAATATTAGTTAATATCCACGGTAACTAATAAGAACAAGACATTAAAGACAACGTGGAAAATATGATATATGAGTGGAACAATATAATGAGAAATTTCCCCCTCACTAAAGAATACTGCACAGTCTGGAGAGAATATTACACATTCAAAAATAACAACTCTTTTTTGTTTTATACAGCTCACATACTGATACAATAATACTCAACACCCTTTAACTTTTTCTAGACAGAGTGTTTTCTTCACTGTCTGTGAACTGCTACTCTAGTATTGCTTAGAGGGTAGCCTGATGCACTAAGCTCCTATTATGCGCGGGATTCGGGAAAAGACTAGACTATAAGGGTCTATTATACGCAGTCTTATCCTGCATTTCTACAAGAAGTTGTTTTCATGGCTTCTCATTCCTTTCTTCGGGGTATTGAAATGAAACAAACAAGGATTCTACTATCTTACAAGTAAGTTTGTGCATAATTTGGTAAATACCGAATTACCATACAGAAATCAAAAGTTTTGATACTTGGTTATCGGTATTTTGGTGTTTAGTACGGTATTTGATTTATATTTTAAATAAATTTTGTATTACGTATGATATTTAGTATTTTAAAAAAGATACCGAAATACCGATACCGTACAAAGTATATATTGGACTAATTTCATCCTTGCAGCCCGCATTTTCCAGAGGGCTTCGGGATAATGTTTCTAATTCCATGTTCTTTTGTTAAAGGTTGTGCGCCACTTATTTTTTTCTGTGTGGTTAATGATATTACCCGAATGGTTTCTGTAAATAATATAACACTTGTGAAAAATTTATTTTGGTCACATTTTGATAAGCTTACTGGTGTCTGGTGCATTATGTAGATGCAAGTTAGAGCTTTAGACCAAGCTTGCTACATGTTGATGAAGTCTGTAAACATTATTCTAATCTTATGCTCTTGTTTATTAAAGTCCCATATATGAGGTGTAGTGTTGTTATATTCATAAGATTGATTTTGGTGGCTAGTTATAATTTTAATTTTGCTGGCTAGTTAAGGTGTTATTCTCCCTTAAATATAAGGTTCAGAAACTTCTTTGGAACCGAACAACTGAAGTTACTGTATCGAATAAATCGAAAGGCGAAAAATCGAACCATACCGAATTTAACTAAGTACGATGTTTGTATAGCATTTTAGGACCGAATACCGAAAATACTGAACCAAAATATCTAAATTACCGTATCGACCGAGGAACAACCCTACTCATACGTGAGAGTTTAGTAGCTCTCCGTCAACATGGTAGCTTGCCCATCAGGGGTATTTCTGGTATTTTAACATATTTTTATGCTTCAATATGATGTGCTAAATGCAATAACATGAGTCCCTTTTTCTCTATGGGCCCCACCTGAACATCATTTCTGTCATGGGCGGCTTTCTAGCCATGCCCCATGACCCCTTGGACGCGCCCCGTGGCGTCCTAGCAAGCCTCCCAACGCCTAGCGCCACGGACGGCCCCGTGGTCTTGGCCGCACCAAGTGACAAGCGCGCATGTGCCTCTGTCGCCTCACCAATTTTCCTCGCTAGCGCCCAGCCGCAAGCAGCTGCCAACAGCGCCGCGCGCGCAGATCGGGATGCCTGAGACAAAGTTGCTGCCAACGGATCTGTTTCAACCTTTGTAGAAAACTAAGTCTTTTTCTTTGTAAATATAGACTAGCTTTATTCCATGTACTTT